>CM031239.1:558038837-558346337 GCA_018340775.1 Taxus wallichiana var. yunnanensis | reverse complement strand
ACACTTTCATTCTTTCTAATTTACCATACATCATCTTAGTCACCTTTATCTCCAAGTTATACCTACTCAGGATTAGTTGAATATATACAAGAATGTATTATAAAACCTACACATACATTCTCCATCTCACAAACCCATACTTGTAGTCTCCAAATGGTATCGTCTACCTTGGATCTGTTATTGTCGAATTTTATTGTCCTCCTCTACCATCATTTTCCTCACAGGGGAAATAGTTTCCTTTTAAACACATGCACTTTCATTAGGTCAACCTAGGATTAATTCATGGGTTAAAAATTGCAAGAAATTCTACTTAAGATATATATTATGTGCAAAGATGATATATGAATCATAATTGATATAAAGATCTTATAAACATGTAATGATTATATTTGGATAAATACAAGCTCTAGATATTTTATTAATACAAGAGTCATGTAGTTCTTTATTGTCTATATCAAAATTTAATTGTCTATCATTTTGCTCACATGAAATTTTAAATGATTCAAGTTAGATTTATTGACACTAAGAGATCTTATTTCAAATTGTTATAAAATATGCTTTGGAAAAGAGAAACTAAAACTAATACTAAGTTTTTAAAACTCATTTGTTATATATAGATATAAATGGAAATAATATTATTGGAGATACTAGGGAACAAAATTACATCATTAATGAACCCATCCTTAATATCATAGCAAGAAAGTTGTCAAATATGTATGCCAAATGACAAATAAAATAGATAAAATATTTTAAATTCTTGGAAGACATGAATATATAATATTCCATGTCCTTCTATATAATACCAAGTGGCTCTGCTCATTGTTCAATGACCTGTAATTTTTTTCATGGTCTTCTACATCTAGTCTCCATTTTTTGCATTGACTAGTTTTAGTCTTCACCTGCTGCAATTGTAACCTTGTAGCAATTATGTGATGGGTGTAATGATACACCTTTTTCTGGTTTGTAATCAACAAAGTGAATCCCACTTTGGAGGGCTTTCACTTGTTGTAAGTATGTTCCCTACACTACAACCGAGCCAATATAAAATGTTGTCTCTTCACTTGTTATTTCACATGTTAGCTTTGTTCTCTCTTCATGCAACGCAATAAGTACTACTCCACTTTCTCAACATTGTATTCTTCAGTAATGACTGCAAATACATCACCTAAAACAAAATGCAAATAAACATTCAATGATCCATGTATAGTATAAATATATATTTAATTATCAAATTATGCAATCCTTTTAAATAAAACATACCTTGTTTAACTAGTCCAAATATGTGGTCATAATCAGTTGAAATTAATGGCACATCTTCAAAACTATCATCATGATCTGATGCATATGTGTCATCCACAACTAAAGGAACTTGCTTCCACTCACCTACATACCGATGTTTTTGACTATTGCACTCTGAATATGATTTGTTCATGCATTCATAACAAAAACTAGAATAATCGCTTATACAGATTGTCCAGTTATTACTATCCATTGTCATCAAAGAGTGTAAAGACCTAGAATTGGGAATCCTTTCACATAAATAGTTTTTCCTTCGATCAATACCTTCATTTAATCATGCTCAAAATATCAATAAATTTTAAAATAAACATCAAAATTCATAATAAAAAAATGTAAAGTTAGTAACTTGTAGTTCACTTAATAAATCACATCAATATCTACATATCTATGTTTTAAATGTACATGTACCTATTATCTCCCAAAACACTCTATGTGGGGTTGAAGCCTATGGGGTTGAAGCATGTAATGTTGAAGCCTCTGAGGTTGAAACCTAAACTGTAAAACTTTTCTTACACCATTCAACAATGGTGTGGGCATAAATCAATCGATCTCTCTCATAATCAAAGCTTTGTTTCTTTAAAGCACGTTTGATGCATGCACCTGCACCATCGTGTTCTCCCTTCCCATGACCACTCTTAGAAAAACTCCATAAATAAGGAATTTTGTGATGACAATGATAATGACCGAGTGCAAAGAAAGGGTGACAGGATTTGAATTGTGATGCATAACCATCTGACCAAACAAATGTTGATCTATTTGTATTCCTCACTGATGAAGACATTGAAAGAACAAACCAAAACAATGTTGCACAAAGTGGGTGTCATGTTCCATGTCATCACTTATATAGAAGTGATACTCCTTCTTGATCATTCGCTTCACATATGTACTTTCAACCCCACCCAAATCCAATTGTACATGCCTATAAAATACTTCAACCATGATAGTAATCTGGTTAGTATGATAATAGTGTGTTTGAATTTCTTTTTGATGAGAAAATGAGTAATTCTCAGAAAAATAAACCATGGAAAATATGGAACCAATAGGGAATGTGTCTCTATTAGTCTTGAATTGTGTAGCCTACCACTTTGAATAGTGAGAATGTTTGATGTACGAGACTAATTAAACTTTAGAAACTTTGCATGAATATAGCAATGGGGATTTCCTCTTCTAGCAAATCCTACCTGGTTGCATCTTTTCCAAGCCTTGTTGAATATTTAATGTATTTGAACCTACAAAATCAATTCATAACATGGAAAAATTGTCATGTATTCATTTGTAGTAAACATAAAAATCAAAATAAAATCTAACATCCAAATTTAAAAACATAAATTTATATATATCACCTCTTGCAAGCAACCATTTTAACTGTGTCCAAATCTTTAGTTGCTTTTGGCAATAATTTCAAGTCCCCACACTTGTCATAAACACCTTTGATATATGTCATATGATCATTGACATGATCATCGGATATCGTGCAAAGAATTGAAGTTATGAATTCATTGACACGTGTAGGTGGGGCATTTTATTCCCCTAACTTTCTATACACCTGAAAAAACATAGATTTTGAAATACATTAATTTTAAATCACATCTCAAAAAATGATATTTAGACAAATTTCAAATATATAGATATAAATGAAAGCACACCTCAAAATATATATACATGATCTATAAAATTTTTGTACCTGATAGTGATAATAAAACTCAACATGATAAATGCGACAACAAAATGTGTCAAGGACTTTATCACCGCACATACCAAGGCTTAAAATTTTCAAGCATTTTTGTCCAATCTTAACATCTATATTTTCTTCTATAAAATTTATGTACATCTCATGTTGAGTTATTTTAAGCCAATGTTTTATATGTTCATCATAGTTATTGCGAGTTATCCTGTGTTTTAAAACATACCTCACATTCGAGATAAGGATGAGTCCTCTAAGTCCAAAAATCAGAAACTATTTTCACAATATTATCCTCTATTTTATCAGAATGTGGATTTCTACACATTAGTGCCCAATTTCCTTCCATAGTAGAGTCATTCAATGTCTTCCTCCTCTTTGCATACCTACTTGACTGTCTTTCTAGATAAACCCAATACCTTGGGAACGGTGGTAACATGACGATTCTTTGTTGTATCTTCACTTACAACTGAAATTAATATTTCTCTACGAGAAATACCCTTATCATAGACCTAGTTTTTGTACCCAAAAAAACTTATTCCTTTAAAAACATTCCCAACAAATTCTTCTTCTACACATTTTGAATTTTTCCATCCAAAATCAACACCCAAAAATTCTAATGTTTCCCTCATATCAACATGATTCAAGAATGTAACCAACAAATGTGCTCTAACGAATCGTAGTCAAATTAACAAATTCACCATATATTATCTCTACACTTTTTGCTGTTTTCTTTCGTGATAGTGGTTCTTGTTGGGAAAATTATTTTAATTTTTGTAAATCCATCTTCACCAAGTGTTTCACATTTTTCTTGGGAAGTAATTCCATAAATTTTGTTATCACTTCAGCATAATGTTGTGCATCATGATCTGTGTCGATAAACATACACATGGGATCCTATCAAAACCCTTGCCTTTACCCAATCTAAAAAACATATTATCATATTTAAACCTTAGAACTGAAAAAATTACGATCTATCAAGGGTTTCTATACATATGTACCAATTTTTGCAGCCTTGTCTTTCACTTGTTGTGTCTTCTCTCTCTCTCTCTCTCTCTCTCTCTCTCTTTGTGCCTTCCTACGAACAGATCTTCTAGCATTCTTCTCTGCATTCTCTTCCTCGGTATATTTTCGTTTCTCATTCTTTGCATTTCCCATGATTCATCCACTTCAATAATTTTCACCTGCACACATAAATCATGATAGATCTAAATGTCTAAGAGTAAACTGGATACAAAACTATATGTGCATGCAACTCTATTTATATACAAATCTTAGTAGAAATTAGGTTATTTTTAATTTTAGTTTTTTATAACTTTAAAAAAACTTTTCTAATATTAATAGAATTTATATTTAATATGTAAAACAACTTTTCTAATTTAATATTACATATTTTTGGTTAAAAACAATTAAAAAAACTTAGTTTAAAACAAAAAAATATGTAAAAAACTAAATTTAAAACATAAAAATGAACAATATTAAATAAGTAACTTGTAAAACATTAAATTTAGAAGGGGAGACGCAATTGCAAAACATTAAATTTAGAAGGAGACATTTTGGTGGTGCTTTGGTGGTCGGGGGGGGTTCGCACGAATGGGGGTTCACGCGAACCATGTTCGCGCGAACCCCTCTGAGTGGCACTGACGTGGCGCCTGGGTGGCACATTTTGGCTCCAAATCCTTTTGGGGGATAATTGTGAGCCAAAATCTGCCACTCAGGTGCCACATAATTAGGGTAAATGAACTAGTTAAATTACAAAATTTTGACACAAAATTTAGATTTTTATTAGCTTTCTAAAAATGTAATTTTCATTTTTAAAAAATCTATTTTGTTATTTATTTTTTAATTTTTACTAACATATGGTATTTTAGGACAATCAATAGTACACAATCAACCAAATTTGAAAAATAGTAGAATATATCAAAAAAATTTGAAAAAATAAAATTACTATTTATTGAAGTCTTCTTTGTACCTGTGAAAAAAAACCTCAATTTTGATATAAATCTTAAATTTTATTGGCATAGACATATGTACACTATTTATTTGAAAATATTTTTACTAAATAATTAATTAAAATATATATATGTCTAAAAATATGAAAATTTGAGAATATCAAAATAAAAATCTTAAAAATACATCTAAAATTTCATGGTCAATTTTTTTTTCATATAAATAAACCACTTGAGGACAGTCATTACTCTTTTATAACATAAGAAACAACGTATGAAAAAAATTAAGAAAAAGACCATATTTTTTACCAATTTTATTTATAAAAATATACATGTATTCTAAACTCTAAACACAACATTTCATTAGTTTGTGGAATTTCATGAATGTGTATGGTTTTGTGGCTATTACCTTTAGAAAATCAATGAAACTGAAAATTCATGTTTATAAAGGTACAAACCATACCAAAAAGTGGGACATTTTATTGTGCTTTGAATTTTAAAAATATTTTTCAAAAAAAGAGGTAAATTTAAAAACTTACCTTTTAAAAGCCTACGGTTTTAAAAACATAAAGATCTAAAAAAGCTTTTAAAAGATTTTTGTTTTTAAAACTTAGTGAGGTAAAAAAGGAAAGTATTTTAAAAAATACAAACCAAAAAAGCTTATGTATTTTAAAAGAAAGTTTCATGTGTGTAAAAAAAGGAAATATTTACATACCAAAAAAACATAAAGCTTCGCACTTACCAAAGAAAAAAATACTTACCAAAACCATTGGAAAAACGCAGCCACACTGTTGGAAAAAACGTAGGGTTTGAGTAGTCGAGTATGGTGGATTTTTTTGGAGCAGCCATGTTTTGGGAGGCCATGGCAGGTGTGAGACAGAGGGGCGTGGGACGTGCGGTTGGTAGGAGAGCAATAGCATCCAGAAAAAACCCACAGGACAACAAAACCACGCCACGGGACCGTAAAACCACACCACAAGACAATGAAACCATGCCACAGGGATAGCAAAACCATGCCATGGGACAGAAAAAACCCAAAGAACATGCACAAGCACGGAATTTTAAACCTAAATACTGCAAAAAAATGCAAAAACGCAGAGATCCCGAGAAAAAATTCTAGAACTACAAAAAAAAGAGATCTTAAAAAAATTTCACTTCCATTTTAATAATTTATTAAAAAAATAAATGAAATTAATCTCTATTTTGGTTGAAAAGCTAGATTTAGCTATAGATAGCTAAATGTGGCTGTAAATACCTTGAAACCTTCATGAATACCTGCACAAGTACAGAAAAAGGCACAAAAATGACAACTTTCTGAGAAAGCTTGTTAGAGAGATTAGCAAAATAATTCCAAAAAATAGTGATAAAAAAACTTACATGCAGAGTAAAAAAATGAAACCAAGAAAGAGTAATCGCAACTAAAAAATAACGAGTGCACGTTTACCCGATCTCATCTCGATACTATCTCCATCATATACCCGGCTCCATCGTGCAAGAGAGTATTGTCGCAGAATCGATTAACACGATGAGATCCTCTCCACCATAAGCTCAAGATTTTGGTGTGACGGAAAGTCGTGTAGCTCGATATCGGAGGTAGTTAAGCGCGCCACCCCCAGTAGTTCTGGGATGGGTGACCTCCGATAAATTCTCGGTGTCACTTCCTCCTAATGTTGTTGGGCTTGATTGGGTGTATACCCGGCTCCATCGTGCGGGAGGGTATTGGCATAGAAATGATTAACACGATGAGATCCCTCTCCACCATAAGTTCAAGATTTTGGTGTGATGGCAAATCGTGTAGCTCTGATACCATGAAAAGAGTTTGCGAGAATTGAATCGGAAATGATGCACCACGAAGTAGTTACACTCCAATGGAATCATGATAGCTTGAGTGTAATTGCAAGAAATAATTGATCAGTAATGGAAGAACTTGCTCAACAGATACAAAGCTTGCACATAGAGGAAAGATAGCGGAGTGTCTTAGCATGCTCATAAATGAATAGTAAAAAGGGTACATATAGGGTGCTGAGTAACCCTAGTGCATGACACACATGAAACCCTAAACCTAAACCATGTGAGATGACCCTCCAATATGAGAGGAAGACACATAGGATAACTCACACTAACATCATCGGGATTGAGAATATATTTTTATGTTGAATCTATGCCTTTTAAAATAAAATATTAGACATTTGCAAATAACTATTTTCTTTAATTTTTACACAAAACAATGTTATTATATTTTCTAATTCTCATTACGTAGTGACCTCATCTAAGAAATTTTACACAAAAACTTATTTTACCGTAGATTTAAGGAACCAATCGAACGTAGAGTCTCATGTTATGTGCCGCATAGCTAGGATAAAACCTAAATGGTAGAATAAATCTTCCAACACTACCTCCCAAACATCTCAAAATTAGTAGGAAAACATGTTTAGACTCTTATTTTATAGGATAAGATTCATTTTTTTCTAAGGTAGCGGGTTGGAATAGAGTTTATGGGACTCGTGGCTCCATAATTTTTTCAATGTAAGCCTTTTCATGGGTCCCAACCCTTCGTGTTGAACCCGAGGCTCCTCCTTGCAAACTACATATACAACTTGAACTACTCCCACCTGAATAAAATGGCCACTTCAAAGTGAATATTTTCCTATATTTCTTCAAAATTATATTTCCTTTCTTAAAATTTATTTTCTTCTTTACATAGAAGATATTTAATGGTATTGGGAACATTTTTTTATTATGAAAATTGAATACTAAAAATATCTTTACAATTTTTATACTTATTAAGATTTGTGTATCCTTAAAATTATACCTAAAAATCACAATAGTAAGCTCATTTTCTACAATTTAGAGGTTTTCACCGAGCGAATTAAAAAAGTATTATATTCTAACACGCTTTCTATAATAGAGAGGTGCACAACCAAACAAGTTGAATTAGGTAGTTTACTCAATTGCAATACTTTATCATGAGGTATTTTATTTGATTCCTACACTTTATTTCATCTATAATTCTAATATAGTCTCCATCACAAAATTTTGATGAAACCCTCCTTGAATAATATGAATCGGTCAAAATTCTTGCTTTAGTAACTCATTATAAGTAATTATGGAAGACACACATTTACCTAAAAACATATCTGCGACAAAAAAAATTTTAGTTGTGTTACATTACAACATTGTTACTGGGCCTCTAATATACTTATTTAAAATGGTCCCTGTAGACAAATGTGTATCTCCAAACTAACGATTTCAATGCAGAACAAATTCAATTGTGAAGACCCAAACCTAAAGAAAAAATTTGGAAGCCAAATAGTTTTTAAAGCTCACCCTTACAAACAAATCCCACACTACAAGACTATTCCCAACCAAACCAATATCGACGTAGAATTTCTCCCACAGGATTAACCACTAGTTGTACCTTTCATTTAGTTCTTCAAAACTATCCACTACTATCTAATTATTTGTATTTCCTATCCACATCCATACCCATCTCTAACATCCACAAAGACTACTTCATCCAACATACAACCACAATATCAATACTCATTTATCTTTTCAAATTCATCTTTATATAAAAAATTACACACTTTTGGTAATTATTTAGTCTCGGTCTCATACTACTATTCATATGGTTCTTATGTAAAAATATTTCTAATTAATTCATGTCTTTGGCAATCTTGCATTGTTTTCTATTACTACTTTATATATTCTACCCATACTTTCCCAATATTTTCTTTCATACTATGTTTTCCCTATTTCTTATTAGGGCACCCATCTAGAATTGGGCTACCCTAGGTTCCATGTTTCCCTCTGGGCCCCCAAATCCTCTTTGCACTTTCCTCTCACTTTTTGGACATTTTCTAGGTATTTGAGTTTCTTATTTTTGTGGTTAGCATTTTCGGGGTTAGTTATAAAATGAAAGCAAGAGAACCATATAAATATAAAGTTAGGTGACCATAGTGAGGGACTAAGCACTAAGCATTTACTATCAATAAAGCTCCATAAAAATGACAAAGGAGAGTTTATTCTATTCCATGCATATATTATTTACAACCTACATCTATTTATTGCTCAAGACTTCACAAAGTGTGGTGGCACAAGAGCACCTAGGACACAATTCAGCACACACACACCTAGAACTACATTGGCTCGAGATGTAGTGCACCACTCATGATAAGTATGTTAGTTTGGAAGTTGAGGATAGTATGAACCCTTCATATGCATCTTTATTTTTAGGGTTTTGATGCTTTTCTTTAGGTTTTGTAGGTGATTCTTCTATTCCATATTCCTATAAAAAGACTTGAAGTTGTAATTCCAATATTAGCGGAAGAAGACAATGATAAATGGAGAGTGGTGGATGGGAAAAAGAAAAGAAAATCATAATCTAAATCCCCATTGCTTCGGAAAAGGTTTGAGACTTTTCATAGATTCACCACTTCTCTTCGTTTGTTCCTATTTCCTTTTCCATGAACCACCTTGCTTTTCAACTATGGCGCTGATGTACCACCACAATTTAGTTGTTGTATATCAGTTGTTTGTGTGATAAGAATTTGCTAGTTTTTGGTACTTTTCTGAGAAGATTTCTTTATTGTGTTGGGATTCCATTTTGTATCTTAATTTTGATCTTTTTTTTATGCTACAATTGTAAAATTTGGCTTTTGAGCCCTGTTGTACAAGGGTATAGTCCCTTTCAAAAAACTATTTACCTATAATAATAATAAAAACATCCATGACGTAAATTCATAATAGGAAATAAACTAATCTAGACCATTTATTTTTCATAGTGTAACTATATGATAGTAATTGAATAACTAAATTTTTTTCTTATAAAAAGATGTCTACCATAATTAAGAGCATTTAATTTTAGTAGTGTAACTAAAATGAGACTATTTTTGGTTGGTGTCAAGGTCGTGTATCAAAACTAAACAAGGGTCGTGGAGATCGGAGCGTAGGTTCATGCTCTCGAACCTATGGGCCGGATTGGTGTTGTATGGTGATGTTACATGATGGTGATGGTGTTACATAATATTGTTTCATGGAGATGATGGTATTGCATGATGATGATTTATATTGGAAGAGTAATGTGGTATAAGCGTGATGTGATTATTGTCATAATTGTGATATTGTGAACGCACGTGATGTGTATGTCACTCAGTGCGTATTTGTTATCATATTGATGTGCTGGGGATGGGAGTATTCTCTCTCCTTCTTATGGATTCTATGAAGAGTTCACGTGTGAATTACTGCTTGTGATGTGTGAAAAGAATTATAATGTGGATGACATAGTGTTGGAGCATTGTGGCATATTGTGATAGGTAGGTGTATCAATGTGTTGTATGACTAGATTGATGTTAAAAGAAATGAGTTGTATCATGATGTTTTTACCATGTTTTGAAGAAATGTGTGTACCACCTTGTTATGTAGCAATGGATGTTATGTTGTGATGTACTATGTCCATCATATATATGAGTTGTGTGATATATAATGATTCATGTCGTGAGTTAGGGTCATACGGTGAGTGTATGAACCCTATCATATTGTGATTGCAATTTGGGTGCGAGAATGTGGTAAAGTGATGTATTGCGCCCTGTGAATGTATGATTGTGATCTACCCCGTATACATACCATACGTGAGACATTATGGTAGCTATGTGTGTACCACCATGGTGTTAGTGATGTAGTTATATGTTATGTTGTGAGCCTTACACTAACCGAACCTGAGGGAAATCAGTAGACTGTGTATGTATGGAGTGAGAAAATGTGTACCATTGACCAGTCACTCGAGCCGAGTATGAGATAGGAAGTGGAGCCTTACATAGGCTGAAAACCCACTTTCATTTGTTTGGTATGTGTGACACTTGTTCAACGGGTGTCATGCATATTGTGTTTCGCGGACACCTCAGGCTTAGTAGATGGTGACTTGTACTCTTTTCTCTCTCCCGATATGGTTGTCGTATGGATTTAACCTATGTGACTTTGACTATGTTGAGCCTTGTTGAAGTTGTGGCGAGATGATTCTGATTGAGATGATGACAGTTGTATTATTGATATGTATTTTACGAGCTGAGGCTCGATGTTCCGAGTGCTAGCAACTCGTTGAGTACCCCTTGGTGGCCAGATAAGGCCACACAGTTATCGTAATGTGACATTATTATAAGTTGATTTTATTCGTAAATTGAGCTTTTACCTTATTTTGTAAGGACCAACAACTTTTCTTGATTGCAATGCGTTACAATTTTGGGCATTTCCTTGGTTTGTGGCACTAACATGTGGAGTTTGATACTAACTATGGCTATTTGGCCATTTATTTTGCTTGATTTTGGGTCTTCTTTTAAATTTGGAATTTTTACCACCTTGCCCAAGGCTTGTACTTTTCCACTTGGCACTTAGATTGGATTGTTGTGCTAGTTCTATTATCGTGATGTGTGGAATAGGGTCATGGGATGCACCATGGAATGGTTGGACCTATGGACCCGCTTCATTGTATGGGGTTACACCCCAAGGAGTTACAAATAACTAGTGGGTTGTTGAACCGCGCGTTATTATGTCACTTGGGTTAGGAGTGTTCGAACTCTATGTGTCTTGGACCATAGGGTCAACCGGCCTCCTTGAGGGAGGCATAAGGCTTGAGGGAGGCATAAGAGTTTGAGGGAGGCATAAGAGTTTGAGGGAGGCATATGATATTTGTGTGTATGGTTGATGTTTCGGGATATATGTTGAGTTATTGTGATGTTTTGGTAGTGGTCTTTTGATGTATGTGTTAGTCATGTCGATGGATATGTGTTGTGATTGTTGTGGATATGGCATTGATGCCCTTGTGGACACTATGTACATGTAGCATTTGTTTGGTGTTATGTGAATTTTGTTCATCGATGCAAATTGAGGAAATGTCTGGTGAATTGTAGTACTCTTTTTTTTGAGTATTTGGTATGTCAGTCATTGATGTGTGTCGAGTACTATGTTATGTGGATTGTGCCTATACCATTCCGTATTTGAGTAACCTTTTTGTGGTGTAATACAATCATGTAGTATATACTTGTGTGCTTGTGAATCTGTAGTATCTTTTTGAACCTGATAGGGTGTTGTGTTAGCAGTTCATGTTGGGCACCCACAATAAGGAATAAAACCAAAACTCTTCAATGGTGAAATTTTAAAAGAAATTAAACTAAGAATAATGCTAATGGAAAGAAACTAATGAAATAATAAATAAGAGGGAACTGCCAATCTTCACAGAACCTTGAAAGTTAAAATTTCTACCAAATGTTCCTAAGGCTACTTTGTGACCGTGCCTTAATTAGCTAAATTTTAAACCATAGGGTGTAATTTCTCCTTTTCATGTTATTGGTTACGTGCCATTTCATTCTCCTCTGTGTTATGTCGCATCGAGGACGATGCTTTTCTTAAGGGGAGGAGAATGTAATGCCCCGTTCGGCGTGTACCCTAGTTCTTGTCTCTATGACCCTCTTGTGGAGCGTCGAATGGCTGTGTGTAATTCTGATGTCTTGGCTCCATGGTCGGTCTTTGCTTCGTGTTCGCCTTCGAACTTTAACATCTAGTTTATCCCCTTGGTTGTTTAGGCATGTTTCTTGTCGTTTCAATCATTTATATTATAATTAAAAGAAATTATAATTTCACTCCACCGGCTTGTAAATCTTTTGGTCAATTTTCTCTGCTGCTTGGCGTGAGCTGATGTGGGTTCCTTTTCCTCTCTTTGAATTCCTTTTTCCTTGTCTTCTAGTTAGTGGGTGGGTGGAGTTTGTTGGCCACCTGTTTGCTTTATTGTTTCTCATTTATGCCATACTTGGCGTGGCATGGTGGTAGTCTTTTTCCCTTTATTTTATTGATTGTATGTGCAGGCTGAAACACATTTTTTCCTAATGCTTTGACCACTCTCTTCTGGGTCGCCATCTCTTGTTTTTCTGCGTGGATTCTTGTTGAATTTTGTTGTTATCTGGAAAAGTGGGTGCATGGGAATGAAGGCCACCTACTTCTTTAATTATTTCATTTATGCTTGGTTTGCCCCACGTGCTGTGGGTAAGAAATATCTCTTCCCTTTTGGTAGTGGGCCGCATACTTTAATTTTGGTTGTTCTAGCAAATCTTTCCCAGATTTCTTGTTGTTGCTGCATGGATTTTTGGTGAGTGTGCAAGACTTTTTGGACGCCTTTTTACCTGCTGGCCGCGTACCTGTTTGGGTTGGATTTATTCTTCCTACTCTGATTTCTTCTCCTTGCTGCGTGTGTGTGTTGTTTTCTTCTGGCCGCAATACTCTTTCTATCTGGGACTTTTGGTCTGAGTTCTTCCCTGCGCGCGTGGTGTTAGATGAAGCTACAAGCTAGTGAGGTAGGTGTGTTACCTCCGCTTTCATTGGGTGCTGCGAGGTGTGTTCTAGTCGGAGAGCCTCAGCAACAGCCTGCAACAGGGCTTAGCCAGGCGGCAGGCATGTTGCAGTTTAGTCGAAGCCTTTGTGAGCGCCTCCACCAAGCAGGATGTCCAACTATGTTGTTATCTGTTTAGTATCGAATGCATCCTCAAATTTGAGATTCTCCTTCAAGATATTTTATCAAAATCGACTATGTGACAGTGAAAGTGTTACCAGGAGACCTGACGAATTTTATTGCAAAGATTCTCTATTGAGACCTTACTTGTTTTACGATGTAACTCATGGAAGAGAGTCTCAAAGAGGCGAAATCCTTCTTTTCGGCATGGCAGAATCGTCGGAAGTTTTGCTTCAATCCCGTAGAATTTCAAGCCGACAGTACAACTTTAGGAGGTGGAGATCAGTATTCGAAGGAAAAAGTCTAGCACATTAATTTACCGTACTTGAAGGATCGGCAGTGTACATCAAGAATGATTGGCCAGGATGATCCACAGGGAGCTAGTAACTTGGAGTGCTCAAGACAAATGGTTTTCATGCCTATACTTGAAGAAGGTATTTATCGCTTTGATTGTGATGGAGATTCAAAGAAAAATGCGTTTCAAAGCATATCTTTTTTTTTTTTGATCCTAAATTTAGAGATACTCTTGAAGTTTTCTATAAACAAGGTGCCAGATTATATCCCATCTTGTGAGTGCGTGCATGGCCAACAAGTTGTCACCATTGAGCTCCCTCATGGCTCTTCTTTATATGGCACTGGAGAGGTTAGTGGTTCCCTTGAGCGAATAGGAAAGCGTGTCTTTACGTGGAACACTGACACTTGGGGTTATGGTGATAGTACAAAATCTCTTTATCAGTCCCACCCATGGGTGTTGGCTATTTTTCCAATGGGGAAGCTTATGGGATTTTAGTTGACACTACGAGGCGGTGTGAGGTGGTTTTGCGAAAGGACTCAACTGTTAAATTTTCTACCCCATCAGTCTATCCAGTTATCACATTTGGCCCATTGACATCGCCAGCAGTAGTACTCACATCCTTGTCTCATGCTATTGGTATTTCATTCCTGCATTCATAGCTTAATCTTTGTGCATATGAATGAACTGATAATGCATCGATATCTTCTACATTAATGCTACAATTTCTTGTGCCACATTTGAATCAGGTCTGCATGTTCTTATGAGCAGATATTAAAGATATAGTTTTCTATAATGCTTGCTCTGTCTAGGATAATGTAGGTGTAAATCATTTATAATATTTCAATCACTAAATCATGAAGGTTAAATCCTTTTGGAGCTTATGTTGAAGCTTGATGCAGTTTTTATGTTGGCCCGTGCGGAGTCTGTACGACCTGTTGAAGCTGGAGAAACAGGCAAGATATTCCTACACTTTTCTACCGTTGCTATATTTATTTCATCGTGAAATCGAACCACCATTTCTTTGAATTGGTTGTCTTCTTTTCAGTCGGTCTCTCCTTTCTACTTGCTTTCTTCTTGTTTAGCTATTATCATTGCCTGTATGTTAGTGGAAAGCATGCAAGTGTTCTCTTCCTTGGGTGTATGTTTTTCTGGCTCGAGTGATCGATCTTCCTTTATATATATATATGTACTCTTCTCTACGATAGAGTTCCAGTTATTATTTGTTCCAGCTAGTTTTTAGCAGTCATTATTGTAAGCGTGCAATAACTATGAAGTTCCTTCCTATCAACCAAGGCTTTCCTTCTTTGTCTTTTGACATATATTGTTAATGATCTCTCAAGCCACCTAACAACCCTTTTGGCATCGAAAAGGAAAGGTTGCAGGATTAGTGTAATCAACGCTTGGACTATTTCAGGTTAGAGATTCGGTGTTAAAACTTTTAGAATGTTTTAGTTTGCGTGCATCGTGTTTCAACCTCGAGTGTTTAGACTCCTACGTAGCTTCAGCCTGGTTCCTAGGTTTTATAGCCATTCTTAGGAGGTACTTTGACTGCCCCCTTCATCTTGAATCGTAACTAGTTTTTTTTTTATTAGCTATGTTCGAGGTCTTAATTGTGCAACTCTAGTACCCCCGCTATTTCTGGAATTATTTTGGTCTTCTTCCCTCTCGGAAGATTGTTGGTGAAATAATCTAGTCTTCTAACTTGTGTTTCCTCCCATTTATTATGACTGTGTTGTTAATTAGGATTGGACAGCTTATATGCACATATGTACCTTAATGTTTTGTGATGAAAATTGCCTTGAATGTTGTCAACCTTGGGAAAATCTTTCTTGCAATCAATAGTATGATGGAGCTATAGCAGAAGGAGTTGTTTTGATAATGGAACTTAGTAGTTTATGTTGTACCTTTGTTTGAACGGTTGTTTATGTTACCAAGGGTTGCCTTAAAAATATTGTTGTTTTGGGAAATAGGAAATTTATTTTAAATTAACTGAACTCTAATAATTGATGTGGAGTGTTGTAAATTTTTAGGGTTATAAAAGTTGTTGATGACATTTTTGTATACTCTTGGTTGACGGACTCTTTTTCTTCTCTCGCGTGATTGCTACTAGCCTACAAGGCATTGGCCTTCTTGAATGATTGGGAAATCTCTTGGAGTTAGTGGCCAAAACTAGTTTACTTTGCTTATGCTTCGAAACTTATGTTGTGTGGATACTCTATGTGATTTCAGGTTTGAAACTCATTTATACATGGATTTTTGTGTTAATTCTTGGAACCGTGGTTTCCCTTTTCTTGGGCCGATCAACTCTTGTTCTTCTAGAAATATAATATTATAACCTATGCATTTGGTACCTGTGATAAAATTCTGGATGGTTGGTACTTTATATCAAATCGCACTCTTGTGATTGTTATTTAATTATTTACTTGGTGGGAATCCTGCTTTGTTAGATTGGTTATTTCTCCTTATAGGGCCAAGGGCCTTTCTCTTTCGGTTGTTATATTTTCGTTGTCTTTACTCCTAACGGAAGTACATGGTCTTCTTCCTTGTTTGGCATGGTGGAAACTTATTATAACTTGAAGTGTTGATAGTGTTTAGAGGTTTGACCCAAATTCTTGTAATAAAGTGCTTCTTTTCATGGTATTGATAGATAACAGTTATGGTGGGTTTGTGTAGCCTTATCTTGCTCAGTTCTCGTGAACTGACTCTTGTAGAAAATTTGTTGCAGATGGATTTTTGCGTGTAGATGAGGGATAGACTTGTAGACTTTTGTCATCAACCTCAGTTGAGAAGTTCCTTTGCTCGAAACCTTTTTTATGTTGTTCAACTATTGTTAACGTCCAGTGGAAAGTTTAGAAGAGGATTAATGTCTTAGTATTATGTATTGTGGACTTTGTCATCTGAACTTTGGAAACCTTGTATTGTTTGACCATCTTTGAAATTATAAGAAAATTTGGTTATTGTTGTTGAGTGACTTTGTTGGAGTATCAGTATTTTAAGAATTGATGTAATCTTGTTTTGTTCTTGTAAATGAGTGTTGCTACAACTTTGCCTTGAGAATAAATTTTGAGTTAAACCTTGCTATGACTTAGTAATAAAGTGTCATAAGTAAACTAACATAGGATTGTTTAATACTTCTGGAAGTTAAATTAAAAGTTGTATTCAAATAAAGTAACGTAGGGGTCACCAACTTGAGAGCAAGAAATTCTTTAAGTAATCAAGGGCAAGACTATCATTGCAGGTAAACTTTATAACATGATAACCCTAGCTCCTCTAGTGAACATTATTCCTTTTATGGTGAAATTTGTAAAATGACCCTAAGGTGAAATGAACTGTTAGTTGTTTGAAGATGATAAGATTTAATAAGCCAGAGAAAACAAATTGGAGACCTCACCATATTTCTCACCGCCATTTGGAAAGTAAATTTTTACTCCTTGTTAATACTTTTAGTGAAGCCTAAGTAAAGTTGTTGATAATTCTGGTTAAGAGCCCTAGCTTCAATTAAATACTGGCAATAACTAATGAGGTCCTAAAGATGTTTCATCTCGACCTTCTCCCTCTAACCCTTTTCCAAGGCACCTTGTATCTCTTCTCTTAAGTGTGTTGAACTTAAAACCATGTTGTCTTGTGGGCAAGAACGAATCTTAGTAGCATTAGTGGTGAGCAGATGGCCTTGTGGAATTTAAATACTCCTTTTTCTTGATAAACGAATTAAGCAAATAAATGTCATAATAGAGAAGATTTAAAGATAATTACTCAGTGTCAAAGGAATAAACTTGGCTTGGCAAGTTGAATTATACGGATCATATCTTGAGCCTCCTTGAAAACGTAAGCTAAGAATTGCAAGATGTCCTTTTAAAATAAATAACCCTCAAGAATATCTCATTGTGGTTGGCCCTAACTGTAAGTGTGTTCTGTGATTGGACTTCTATGTTGTCTTGTCAAAAAGAAAAAAAAGTATTATCCTTTTGGGTGTGAACATTTCCGTGCTGACCTTGTGGTCATCCCCGTAACAAGTGGTTCCCAGAGTTGGTTGTAACTTTGTCACGACATGTTGTGTCGTGTTATGTGTGGAAGCAAGTCAAAAAAAAATTATCTTGTCTTTTCTTTGTTGTTGTTCATGTGTGAATTTTGGAGTCGTTACAAAGGTAGGGGTCTGATGTTATAGCTGGTGCCAAAGCCGTATATTAAAAAAACACTTTTTTCTTGCTAAATACACCCCTATTCAAGATGGAATATCATGTGCTTCATAAATTCTAGGATTTCAAACACGCTTAGTTTAGGCATGGTATGATATGCAGATTCCACAATTTTTGGCCCCAGGTTTCTCTATTAGATGAATGGATCAATGGATAATGGGGAAATAAAATCAAATGTATAATGCCCTGTTCTACGTTGCACGTGTTCATCCTTCGGCGATCGAGTGCTAAGCATGGAACGTCATTGTGCCTTCGTCGATCATTGGTGGGTTTCGCCTTGGTCACAGGGAATACTCAATCATCTCCCTCTTCATCGTGTTTTTTGGTGTTGTGTTTTCGTTGTCGTTGCTAGCCCTTGCTAGCCGCGTACACTTGTTTCCTTTTGTTGAAAAATCCTGGCCTTTAATTATGTGTGGAGGAAGAGCACTTACCACTCATTATTCTTTTGGCAAGGTGTGTTGGTCTTTCCTTTGGTTTGAATGCCAAGTGGGGGGCAGTTGGCCACCTGTCTCTTCTAGCAACCTTTCAACCACTTCAGACCTGTCATCTTTTATGACCTGCTCTACTATTTTTTTTGACTTCCTCATGCCTTTGTCTGCCGTGTCTTGGGGGAAGGAAACCCCTGTTTTGGGGAGTCTTTTGATTGGTTTTAGACTGGTTTTGCTCGAGCATTCTTCCCCGGCTGCTACACTTTAATGGAGTTTCCTTGCAAGTCTGCCCTTTTGACACGCGCTGGGAGGATGTTGGCTAGGTTGTGGAGTCTGGGTGTGCTCCAGCTGCAAGCTAGTGAAGCAGACGTGTTGCCTCCATTGTTCTTTGAGTGCTGCGAGGTGTGTTCTTGTCATGCAGGATCTCATGTAGCGACTGACCCGCACAGGAGATAGCCAAGCTGAGACGAGTTCTGATTTGGTTGAAGCTTTTTGAGCGCTTCCAACAGGCAGGTTGTCCAACTATGTTGTTTTCTGTGTAGTATCAATGCATCCTCTAGATTCGGGATCCTCCTTCAAGACATTTATGTCAAAATCGACTATGTGACAGTGAGAGTGTTACCAGGAGACCTGATGAAAATTATTGCAAAGATTCTCTACTGAGACCTTGCTTGTTCTACGATGTAACTCAAGGAAGAGGATCTCATAGGGGTGGATCTGTTTCATATCAGAATATTCATGAAGCACTTTTTGCTTTGCAATTATATGAGCTTCTTCAATGAGTCACTATGTTGGCAGGCATAAAGGTTTCTATTGGATTTATCACACCTTACAAGCTACAGCTGAAATGTTTGCACCGAGAGTTTGACGTTGTCCTCAAATCTGATGAAGACTTTATTATAGCTTGATGTGGATTTCAAGGGCTACAGCAAGCGCTTTCAGTGCTTTGAGGAAATGGGTCACCATATAATTGATAGTGTCAATGCTAAAATGACTAATGATGTTGTTTCTAATACACTTATGCTTCAACAAATGAGCACAGATCAACTTCTGTTTAGCAAGGATGATGCTACAAGTGGCGGTGCCCAAGATCTCATCGGCTGCAGTGCCCATGTCCCCGATTTGCCAAACTTTGTTGTGGGATTGAGTAATGTCATCAACGCTGTCAAACAAATTCTGCTCCAGAATGACGTTGATATAGTTGGGATTAAAGGAATGGGCGGAAGCGGCAAAAGCACCCTTGCATTAGCTCTCTGCAATGATTCCCAAGTTAAAGGCACAGGAGATCTATGCAATGTTGGAGAAAATGTCTTGGGAGATGAAGGTAGCAGGATATTTGTCAGATTCAGAACTTGTGCTGAGTGAACGGGAAAGTAAAAGTATTCCTCTGCCACACTGCATCAGGTTTGTCCAAGATTGTTGCAACGCAAATTGTTGTGAGAGAGGCAAAGCGGTTCCATCACTTAAAAAAAAAAAAGGGAAATGTTCTTGTAGAGATTATTGGTAATGCCTGGTGAAGCAATCTAGTGACTGGTCAGCCTTAATTGAGGATGCTGAGTCTAGGGACTGTTTTATGGATATGGAGTCTGTACCAAGAGATCTTTTTTTGGTTTTAAAGCCATCTTCTTTTGCTTCGTCTCAGACTAGGGCTGCTCCTAATATGAGAGCACCAAAGTTAGGAGGTCCAAATCTGAAATAATCAGATGCATATGGAGATGGTGGAGGTGTTTGGATGAATGACGAAGGATCAAGTTCAATTGCAAAAAAATGGGGTCTACAGAAGTTCTAGGGCTAATTTGGAGCGGTGTTGGGAGGATGTTGGCAAGTATTTTAGACCACCCACCCTAGCCGTGAACTCCTCCCTGTGCCAACGTGAAGATGGTCGATGTTTGGGTGCCCAACGAGCTTGAAGAAAATGGAATTTAGGCTTGGATTGCTGTTGCTGATCCGGACGATGTTGAATCTGGAGAAAAAGGCAAGATATTTCTACACTTTTCTACTGCTATTATATTTACAATTATTGCGAAATTGAACCACTTTTTCCTTGCATTGATATGTCAGTTGGATGTCATGATGGGAGATTTCCCCTTTCTGCTTGTTTCTTCTTGTTTTAGCTTTTATCGTTGACAGTATGTTGGTCAAAGGATGCGTGTGCCCTCTCCTCTAAATGTTATGTTTCTCTTACTCGAATGATAGACCTTCGTCTGTTTGTATATGTATTAATTCTTCTCTATGATTGAGTTGCAATTTATTATGTTGATCAACTAGTATTTTCAATATTATGGAAGTAAGTTACGATAACTATGAAGCTCCTCCCTAGCACCCAAGTTGTCTTTTGACATTTTTTTTGTTAGCCCCTTCGCAAGTCCCTTTTATAACCTCTTGGCATCGAGAAAGAAAGGTTGTAGGATTGTGTGAGCAATGCGTGGGCTAGCCAGCTTAGAGTTTTTGGTATTAAAACTAGTAGAATGAAAAGGTTTATGTGCAATGTGTTTTGCTGTCTCGTGTGTTTAGAATCTTATACTATCTTTCATCTTGTTTCTAGGCTTTTAAGGCCATCCTCAAGAAGTATCTTGACCATCCTTATCAACTTGAACCATAACTAGCTTTTCGGATCAGCTAAGCTCGAGGTTTCATTGTGCGAATCCAGTACCTCGTAGACACTAGAATAGTTTCGGTCTAATTCCCCTCTCAGAATTGTTGTTGATGGCGCTCTTCTATTTTCCTAACTTGCATTATTTCTCGTTGTCAATGTTAACGCTATTAATTAATATTGGTCAGTTTTTATGAACGTAATTACCGTAATATTTTGTGATGGAAATTTCCTTAAATGTGATTAATCTTCGGGAAAAACTCAGCTTTCATTTGATAATCTTATGGATTCATAGCAGAAGTTTTTGTTTTGATAATGTCACTTAGAAATTATGTTTGTATCTACTTGTGTGACGGTTGACTGTGTTACCAAGGGTTTCCGTAAAATATGGTTGTTTTGGGATATGGGTAATTTATTTTAAATTAACCAAACATTAGTATTGTAGTGGAGGTTTGCAAATCTTTAGTGTTATAAAAATTTGTTGATGACATTATTGTATACTCTTATTGGACGGAACCCCATTCTTCTCTCATGTTTGCTACTAGCCTGTAAGACTTTGACCCTTCTTGGATGATTAGAAAATCTTTGTAGTTAATGGTCAAAACTAATATACTTTCCTTTCACCTCGAAACTTATGTTGTGTGTATACTTTATTTGATTTCTGGTTTGAAACTCGATTATACATGGCTTTTTGTGTTTATTTTTGAAACCCGTAGTTCCCCTTTCTTGGGCTGATCAACTCTTGTTCTTTTAGAAATTCTTTAAGTAAACAAGGGTAGGACTATCATTGTAAGTAAACTTTATATCATGATAACCCTAGCTCCTCTAGTGAACATTATTCCTTTTACGGTGAAATTTGTAAAATGACCCTAAGGTGAAATGAACTATTAGTTGTTTGAAGATGATAAGATTTAATAAGCCAGAGAAAACAAATTGGAGACCTCACCATCTTTCTCACCACCATTTGGAAAGTAAATTTTTACTCCTTGTTAATACTTTTAGCGAAGCTTAAGTAAAGTTGTTGATATTTCGGGTTAAGAGCCCTAGCTTCAATTAAATACTGACAATAACTAATGAGGCCCTAAAGATGTTTCATCTCGACCTTCTCCCTCTAACCCTTTTCCAAGGCACCTTGTATCACTTCTCTTAAGTGTGTTGAACTTAAAACCATGTTGTCTTGTGGGCAAGAACGAATCTTAGTACCGTTAGTGGTGAGCAGATGGCCTTTTTGAATTTAAATACTCCTTTTTCTTGATAAACAAATTAAGCAAATAAATGTCATAATAGAGAAGATTTAAAGATAATTACTGTGTCAAAAGAATAAACTTAACTTGGTAAGATGAATTGTATGAATCATATCTTAAGCCTCCTTGAAAACGTAAGCTAAGAATTGCAAGATGTCCTTTTAAAATAAATAACCCTCAAGAATATCTCATTGTGGTTGGCCCTAATTGTAAGTGTGTTCTGTGATTGGACTTCTATGTTGTCTTGTTAAAAAGAAAAGTAAATTGTCCTTGATAGGTGTGAATGTTTCCGTGCTGCCTTTATGGCCATCCTTGTATCAAGTTGTTCACAGTGTTAGTTGTATCCTTGTTGACGACATGTTGTGTCATGTTATGTGTCAAGCAAGTCAAAAAAAAAAAAAAGTTATCCTGTATTTCACTGTGTTGTTCGTGTGTGGATATTTGGGTCTTTACACTTGGTATCAGAGCATAGGTTCATGCTCTCGAACCTATGGGCTGGATTGGTGTTGTATGGTGATGTTACATGATGGTGGTTGTGTTACATGATGTTACTACATGATGATGATGATGATATTGCATGGTGTTGGTAGATATTGGGAGAGTAATGTGCTTTAAGCGTGATGTGATCCATGTCGTAATTGTGATATTGTGAACGCACATGATGTGTATGTCACCTTGTGCGTGTTTGTGATCATGTTGATATGTTGGGGATGGGAGTATTCTCTCTCCTTCTTGTGGATTCTATGAAGAGTTCACGTGTGAATTACTGTTTGTGATGTGTGAAAAGAATTATAATGTGGATGACGTAGTGTTGGAGCATTGTGACATATTGTGCTATGTAGGTGTATCAATGTGTTGTATGACTAGATTGATGTTAAAAGAGATGAGTTGTATCATGATGTTTTTACCATGTTCTGAAGAAATGTGTGTACCACCTTGTTATGTAGCAATGGATGTTATGTTATGACGTACTATGTTCATCGTATGTATGATTCGTGCAAATAGGTAATGCTTCATGTTGTGATTTGGGGTCATACGGTGAGTGTATGAACCCTATCGTATGGTGATTGCACTTTGGGTGCAAAAAGTGGTAAAGTGATGTGTTGCACTCAGTGAATGTATGATCGTGATCTACCCTGTATATGTACCATATGTAAGACGTTATGGTAGTTATGTGTGTGCCACCGTTATGTTAGTGATGTTGTGAACCTTACGCTAACCGACCCTAAAGGGTAATCGGTAGAAGTGTATGTTGAGAGTGAGGAATGGTGTACCATGGGTCAAATAACTCGATCTGAAACTCGGTTTAGTACATAACATGTGAATCTTTCCTCTCTCCCTATGTGGTTGTATGTATGCAACCTAAGTGCAACTATGACTATGTTTAGCCTTGTCGAAGTGGTGGCGGGATGATTCAGATGGAGGTGATGATAGTTGTATTATTGATATGTATTTTATGAGCTAAGGCTCAATGTTCCGAGTGCTAGCAACTCGTTGAGTACCCCTTGTGGCCAGATAAGGCCACACAGGTTATCGTGGAATGTGACATTATTATAAGTTGATTTTATTCGTAAATTGAGCTTTTTACTTTATTTGTAAGGACCAGCAGCTTTTCTTGATTGCCATGCTTTACAATTTTGGCATTTCCTTGGTTTGTGGCACTAACATGGGGATTTTGATACTAACTATGGCTATTTGGCCATTTATTTTTCTTGAATTTGGGTCTTCTTTTAAATTTGGAATTTTTACCGCCTTGCCCAAGGCTTGTACTTTGCCACTTGGCACTTTGATTGGATTGTTGTGCTAGTTCTATTGTCGTGATGTGTGGAATAGGGTCATGGGATGCACCATGGAATGGTTGGACCTATGGACCCGCTTTGTTGTATAGGGGTACGCCCCAAGGAGTACAGATAACTAGCGGGTTGTTGAACCACGCGTTATTATGTCACTTGGGTTAGGAGTGTTCGAACTCTGTGTCTTGGACCATAGGGTCAACCGGCCTCCTTGAGGGAGGCATAAGAGACTTGAGGGAGGCATAAGAGACTTGAGGGAGGCATATGATATTTGGGTGTATGGTTGATGTTCTAGGACATATGTTGAGTTATTGTGATGTTTGGTAGTGGTATTTTGATGTATGTGTTACTCATGTCAGATGGATATGTGTTGTGATGTTGTGGTTATGTCATTGATTCCCTTGTGGACACTATGTACGTGTAGCATTTGTTTGGTGTCATGTGAATTTTTCATCGATACAAATTGAGGAAATGTCTGTTGGATTGTAGTACTCTTTTGTTTGAGTATTTAATATGTCAGTCATAGATGTGTGACGAGTACTATGTTATGTGGAGTGTGCCTATTCTATTCCGTATTTGTGTAACCTTTTGTGGTGTAATACAATCTTGAAGTATATACTTGTGTGCTTGTGAATCAGGGTCTTGTGAACTGATAGGGTGTTGTGTTAGCAATTCATGTTGGACACCCACAATAAGGAATAAATCAAAACCCTTGATGATGATATTTTTAAAAAGAAACTAAAAATAGAAATAATGATAATGGAAAGAGACTAATGAAATGATGAACAAGAAAGAACTGCCAATCTTCACAGAACCTTGAAAGTTAAAATTTCTACCAAATGTTCCTAAGGCTACCCCGTGGCCGTACTTTAATCGACTAAAATTTTAAACCATAGGGTGTACTTTCTCCTTTACCTATTCTTGGTTGCGAACCATTTCTTTTCCTCTGTGTTATGTCGCATCGAGGATGATGCTTTCTTAAGGGGAGGAGAATGTAATGCCCTGTTCTACGTTACACGTGTTCATCCTTTGCAATCGAGTGCTAAGCATGGAACGTCATTGTGCCTTCGTCGATCATTGGTGGGTTTCACCTTGGTCACAGGGAATACTCAATCATCTCCCTCTTCATCGTGTTTTCTGGTGTCGTGTTGTCGTTGTCGTTGCTGGCCCTTGCTAGCCGCGTACACTTGTTTCCTTTTTGTTGAAAAATCCTGGCCTTTAATTATGCATGGAGGAAGAGCACTTACCACTCATTATTCTTTTGGCAAGGCGTGTTGGTATTTCCTTTGGTTTGAATGCCAAGTGGGGAAGTTGGCCGCCTGTCTCTTCTAGCAACCTTTCAACCACTTCAGACCTATCATCTTTTATGACCTGCTCTACTTTTTGACTTCCTCATGCCTTTGTCTGGTGTCTTGGGGGAAGGAAATCCCTATTTTGGGGAGTATTTTGATTGGTTTTAGACTGGTTTTTCTCGAGCATTCTTCCCTAGCCGCATGGGCTCCTCTGGAGACTGGCCGCTACACTTTAATGGAGTTTCCTTGCAAGTCTGCCCTTTTGACATGCGTTGGGAGGATGTTGGCTAGGTCCATTGTTCTTTTGAGTGCTGCGAGGTGTTCTTGTTTGGGTGTGCTCCCAGTGCAAGTTACTAAGTGAACTTCCAACAAGCAGTTGCCTCCATTGTTCTTTGAGTAATATCAATGCAGGTGTGTTCTTTTATGTTGACTATGGGTGATCTACGTAGCGGCGACCGATGAAAATTATTGAGATTCTCTATAGCCTTGCTTGTTCTACGAAGTAACTCAAGGAAGAGGATCTTTGGTTGAAGCTTTTCAGCACTTCTTTGCAATTATATGAGGTTGTCCAATTATGTTGTTTTTACAAGCTATGCAATATCAATGCATCCTTTGATTATAGGGTGGATCCTCATTTATAATTTTAGCGGCGAATATTCATAATATGGCGAAAATTTCATTTTAGGAAAATTTGAAAAGGTGAATTATTCGGAGTGGGTCGGTGTCTGTTTCGCCTAAAATATAGAGTATATTTTTTTAGGGGTCGGCTTCGCCTTCATTTGAAAACATCTCCTATAAAAACCTATGTGATTCAGCGGGTAGTATACCTCAAGTAGCTTACCAAATTACCAATCTTGTGAAATTTGAACTCGCATACCCTTTGCACCACGAGAGATTCATATTACTTGTTATCCTGTGATTGTTGGCGCGTGACAAATGCGGTGTTGGCGCACGAAAGAGCAATATTGATTCGACAGAGGCTATATTGACCTTGCACGCTTACAAGAAATCTGTCTTTGAACGACAAGATACCCTGTATTGCACGCACAGCAGAAGATCATCTTGACGCGACTTGGGCTAAGAAGTGACGCGACAAGAGAGGAGGAGGCTTGATGCGACGCGAGAGAAGTGTTGACGCGTGACTTGGAGGAAGTGTTGAAGGGCGTGTTGACACGCGACATCGAGATAGTTCACGCGCGACAAGACCTCGGAGGCCATGCAGAGTCGCTTCTTTTCTTTTCTTGATGCAGACTCTTTTGAGAATAATGGAAGGTGCCAAACTCAAAGAATACGAATAACCTAAAAGTAAGTAAGAAATCTCGAAATCACTCTTCAAGTATTTTGGAAACTCTGCGGATACGAGATAATGTAAATACCAATCATATAGATGCCACCAAAAGAATCGAATCTTGGTGTGTGGAAGGCATTATTGAGGTGGACATGCATTACTGCACATATCACGATCAAACAAATGAAACCTACGATAATATGCCGAGATCTTGAAGATATTGTTCTGTTGGGGTGCGACGAAGTGCGGCTAGATATCACAAATACAAACACTCGGCAAAATGGAAGACAAAATCAATATCAAACTCGGTCCAAGAAAGAGAGAAACCGGTGATTGCGATATTGCTCAAAATTCTACTCAAAAAAGTAAAGCATTGAAAACAAACAAGAATATGTGGACCATTGGCGGGACATACAAGTTTGATTGGGCAGCTAAATTTCCATTTATTGAACTGTACAATCATCAAATTAAAGAAATCCCATGTGAATGTACATGTACAATATGTACGTGGAAATTGGGAAAGCAACAAAAATGCAAGCTGAAGTGCTTTGGACACATAGAAAAACATTGTGGAAAACAATATTTAAGCTATGTGAGGGGCGGATGGCGAGAAAATCAAAACACATAGGTGGAAAAGCTGAAAAGGAGTGCATGCATGTATCGAGATCGCGATGGAATATGAGGCGAGAGCGAGAAAAACACAGGACATCTGTTGGAAAAGGGAGGAACAATCACATCGCATATTGGTAAGATGAAAGAAACAAATCTACATGCAAAATTCATACAATTCTCTACTCTTTTTCAAATACTTAAAAAGGAAGGGCGATGTCAGATTTCCTTGATTTCAAAGTTTTGTATCAATTTAACGGAATGCTGAATGTACCTCAGTCTCATTGGTCTGAGAGTAGTAGATGGGAAATGGCAAAATGCCTCTCGATGATAGAGAAGGAAGATTTGAAAGAGAATGTAAAAAAGCAAACTTTATCTCTCTTTCATTGATGAAGTGACAGCAGTCAACAACACCGCATGGGTATGTATCCACATATATACTTTAGAAAATCATATAAGGACTCCTCATCTGTTGGGTGTTATGAAAATGGTTGAAAACTGCAATGCTGAAAACCTATATAAAATAGTTGTTTCTCATTTGAAAGATGTTGTTGGTATGGTGATTATGAAATTGCTACGAAGTTTGGTATGCGTTGGAGCGAGATGGTGCATCGTCATGCGGGGTCACCGAAACAGGGCTGTGTGTTAGATTACAAACAACGGTGGCCCCATATATGCTACCATTCAACTTTGTATGGCTCACAGAATGAATTTAGCGTATAAAATGGTAAGCAACCACGAAAATGTTGCTAAATTAGAAGACCTCATAAGAGAACTTCATGCCTATATGTCAAGCAGCCCAAAGCGTTTTCTCGAGTTCCAAAAATTTGCAATTGGAATTACAGACGGCAAAAAACTTCTGAAGGATGTGGAGACTAGATGGATCTCTTTGTATGAACCAGCATGCAGAGTTCGTGAGGAGTATCCTTCATTGGTTGGTTTCATGCACAAATACCGTCATGAAGTTGATAGGGCAAGGGACCTGTTGTTCGCTTAAGCTTAAGCGGTTTGGAGACTTTGCTTACATTGGTTGGTATTCTTCCAATGTTAAAGGAGATCAATACACTGATGAAGCATGCACAGGGCAGATTGATCTATATTGTGGATTTTATACGGATGAGGAAAATGGTATGTCAAAGTCTTGATATATTGTATTGTTCCCAGGATAGTTTTGATGCACCTGTTTTTGAAAATTGGAGAGATTTATTAGATCTTAAAAATCCTAACACCTTTTTGAGATTTAATATCCACGATCACCTATGCATCTCTGTTAATGGGAAGGAAATACCTATGCACATTTTGCAAAGCGTCGAAGATATTACGAGGATCGGAGCGAGAAGATGTTCTGTGACACGTAATTTGTTTGAGTCTGTGATAGTTGAAACTAGAATAAAGCTTAAAAAATTTGAAACCTTGTCATCGAAATTAGGAGCGTTTTTGTAAAGATAAAATTCTGGAAGCCATGGGTGTGATGAATCCGAATTTTGGAATACGAGAAGGTGGCGTGCGGAGACTTTGTCGATAAGCATTTCCATAAATCAATGGGTACAATAATGGAACAATTTACAAAGGCGTCGAGCTCAAAGTGCGGAAATCAAAGGTATCTTGAATGCCGATTTATTAAAGTTTGATCGACCAATTTTACAACAACAATGAGGAACCAATATAAGAATTTAGATCAACCTTAAAAGTGGTGCTATTACAAGGATGTGGAGAGGAATCTATCAAAGTTCTATCTTACAAAAGATATCGGTGAGTATTTCGGACTATATGAATTATGCCCGGACAATGATTTTGGGGTGCTGTGGAGGATGAAAGAGTTTTCGGTGCATTGTCATTTATAAAATCAAAGCGAAAACAGGTTGGATAAAAATGCGGAAAGTTGCATGAGGTGTTACGTTTCACGATACTCCCTCGAAACCTTTCCGTTTGTGAAAAATTGCGCCTTTGGAATTCCCTTTGCGAAAGAAGAGGTGTAAATAATACAGCTACAAGTACAAATATTCCCAACCTTGAGAGTGTAATTGGCTCTTCGTCACATTCTACAGAAGACAACATCGACTTTGATGAAGCTATTGATAATGGATTGTTTCAACTTTAAGTAGGTATCTTCTTTATCTATCTTTTATCTTTATCATTAAAGATGTTACAGGTCTATATACTAAAAATGTCAGGCGATTCACCCATCTATCTACTAATCCATTTCTCGTGTTGGATTTTTTAAAACACGAGATCTAGCTCATTACCGAGTGGCGGTGATGATTTCACTTTAAGCGGTATCTTTTCCCCTTAATCTTATTGTTTGTTACTATTCATTTTTGTGAGCAATTGCTCACTTTGGAATTCCTTTGCGAAAAAAGAGATGTAAATAATACAGCTACAAGTACAAATATTCCCAACCTTGAGAGTGTAATTGGCTCTTCGTCACATTCTACAGAAGACATCATCGACTTTGATGAAGCTATTGATAATGGATTGTTTCAACTTTAAGTAGGTATCTTCTTTATCTATCTTTTATCTTTATCATTAAAGATGTTACAGGTCTATATACTAAAAATGTCAGGCAATTCACCCATCTATCTACTAATCCATTTCTCGTGTTGGATTTTTTAAAACAAAGATCTATATCATTACCAGTGGCAGTGATGATTTCAACTTTAAGCGGTATCTTTTTCCCCTTAATCTTATTGTTTGTTACTTATTCATTTTTTCAGCTCTGGTTATAATTAAAGATGTTACGGTGTATGTATTTACATTTAGTTAAATACAAAATTTTTTATTTTTGAAAACGTGGGTTGACATCCGTCAGGAAGCTTTTACTTCTCGGGATTGACAACGTCAGGCAACTCACCCATCTATCTACTAATCAATTTTTTGTGTTGAATTTTTTAAGACAAAGATCTAGCACATTACCGGTGATGATTTCAATTTTAAATAGGTATCTTCTTCAACATAATCTTATTGTTTGTTACCTTACATTTTTTCAGCTCTTGTTATCATTAAAGACATTACAAGTCTAATTCTTTATATTTACTTGACCTTTAAAGATATTGTTGGTCTATATATTTAAAGATGTTGCTGGCACTTCTCAGGACTGACAATGTCAAGCAACTCACCCCTCCATCTACAATGTCATGTGAAACAAAGATCTAGCACGTTACCCTTGATGATTTCACAGCAATCTAATACGCAAGAGGTAAGCTAAACCCTAGCATATTTGCAATTATGTTTAATTTCTTACCAGTGATGATTCTTTCTTGATTTCTTAGAATTATATTAATTTATTTTTAATATATTTTATCTTCCTGTAGACCAAGGATTTTTTTTCTATTTACTATCTCTTTATTCTCCATTTGTTGGTGAGTGGTAGCTTCCCAAAAAATAGATATTCCTGCCACCTGATAGGATAAAGATAACTAAAATAACAAAAAATTAAATTGGAAAGTGATGTCGAAACATGTCACAATACTACCAAATTCAATATTCACATTTCCCTGATTCAAACCACAAGAGCCTTGGCTGAGTCACCCTCCGTTAATATTAAAGTACATTGATCAGAATTCTTCCCTCCTGCTTGATTTGCATCAAGTTTGGGAACATCAATTAATTTCCCCTTCTTGGTTCCATCAGTTTTCTTAAGATCTTTTTTTTGTTTAAACTTTTCCACTGCACTCATCAGGTCAAACAAAGTTACAAAGCTCATCTTAGATAACCTGACCATACACCATGAATCTTCTTGTCTTGGAAGAAGATTGTTTCCAATTACCTTACACATATCACATCATCTTTCACACTTTCATTAACTCACAACCTTTATAAGCAATAACCTTGTGATGCGAAGATAGATGAGCATTTGAATCAACGCATTCCTGGAGCCAGCTTTGTCAAACCTTGCATTGACCTCTAAGAATCCTTTAAGAAACAATGTGTTATACTCTTCCTTACTATGCACAAATCTTATGACAAGGTAACATCAATATGAGATTTCTCAACTTTATAACATTTGTAGATACTCATTTTCCCTACTTTGAGCATGAATCGAAGTATAACCTCTATTACACAATACATCTTCTTGTAGTAGCAATACATTCTTGTCTCAACACCATGATAGACCACATAATGACACATAGAAACAATGTGTTATACTCTTCCTTACTATGCACAAATCTTATGACAAGGTAACATCAATATGAGATTTCTCAACTTTATAACATTTGTAGATACTCATTTTTCCCAACTTTGAGCATGAATCAGAAGTATAACCTCTATTACACAATACATCTTCTTGTAGTAGCAATACATTCTTGTCTCAGCACCATGATAGACCACATAATGACATATAGCATGACATTTGGGTCTTGACAGACCTTGAGCTTTTCTCAAAGATGTGAAAACATTTCTTAAGGCATAAAACAAGGTCCTTTTAATATGTCACCTTTTAGAACTACAAGACATTGATGAATCAACACCTTGACATGGTCTTATACCACTTTTAGAGAATTATAAATCTCCTTGATGAAATTCTTTCACTTTGTACATCATGAAGCACGATAATTTTCATCACCAACTAGGGTAAGAGTCGAATTGAAGCTTGACAGAGTAACTTGCACTTGACACTCCAATATTCAATTCATGAATTCCTTAACAAGGATGAGCTTTACCAACTAGATAACGGATGATTGCTAGACCTTAGCATCATTGACTTGGATATCTTTATTTTATCTTGATAAAGGTCATTCATAAAATCCAAACACACTTTGAAGTCCTCAACACGTGAAAAATCATAGTACAACCAGATTCTTAACCTATCAACCTTAAGTCTACTTTCATAGACAGTATAACCCCACAGATACAATTAAAGTCCCACGACATAATTTTCAAGATAATTAAAGTCCCACAAGATATTCAGGCACTAAATTTTACATTATACACATTAAATCGATCATCGTCTTTCATCATCATCTATCATTGATTATCAATTGTCATCATTCATCATCTACGTCTACATACTATTCATGACAATGCAAGTAAACAAGAAACATACATATAATTCATGATAATCACCATCTAATCACCATATAATTAAATTCAAATAGCATAGTACAAACTCAATAGTTGAAGTTTTCAAATTCAATATTAAAAGTTTAGTCAATAATAAAAGTTTCTAATTTTCACAACCCTCTTTTTCTTTAGAAAATTCTGCTCTGCCCTCTTCCCCAACGGCTTCTTCCACTCTGGCTGCACCTCTTTCCCCAACAGCAGAAATAACCCCTGAACTTATAAGATCTTCTGCAGCACTGTCCAGATTTTTTATAATTCTTTCTTCTTGATTTGTTGCATCTCCATGCGACAGCAAATTTGGATCAGCAACTGCTTTGGCTTTGAACAAGATGTCAGGGTCGAGACCATGCTCTTTAATGATCCGCTTTAGTGTATTGTTTTGTTTGTTAACCAAAACAATATTTTGCTTCAAATTTTTGCTGCTGCGATAAGTTTGTTCTTTCTTTGTTTCCAAGTGAACTTGCAAAACCTTCACTTTGACTCTTCAAATTTTCATATTTCAACCTGCAAAAAAGAGTAACGTCAATTCAAAATATTAATGTAAATTCAAAATTTCAAATTAACAAAAATGATTGTTAGAATGTAATAGTACTTACAACCGCTCTATCTCTTTCGGCATTTGCGATTGATACCAAATCCTTGTCCTTTGACCATTTGTTAAAATATGCCTGGGCCTCGGCACTAATATTTTCCAATTTGTTTAGTGCCTTATCTAAAATGCCATCTTTATAGTCGTTATTAAATGTGACAGTCCCACATTTTACTTGGGTAAGTAAGGAATCCATCTTCGCAGGTTGATTCTGGACTGCAGCGTATAAACTATCCCTTTGCCAATAATTTTCATAACGACTAATAATCTCATTGATAAGAATTTTAGCCCTTTTCTCCCATTCTATAAGCTGTTGGATTTGAGGAATAATAAACTCACTGACATGGGATTGACAATCATTACCAATTAAGTTCTCCAAAGGAAAAGGTGGAAACTCTTCACTATCTGAATCTGATGCAGACGATCTTGCTGGAGAAGTGTGGGGGCTTTCACCATGAACAAGATCAACTGCTCCTTGTTTCTGTCTTTGGGTGGGCTGATCCTGTTTTTGAAAAAATAAATCAAGATTTAGATAAATAAATTTGAAGACTGAAGATTTAGATTTAGATAAATCAGAATGTAATTAAAAATTGTAAAGCATATTAAAATTGAAATTTGAAGACTGAAGTATACCTGCTGGCCTTGAATCATCTCGCGGGTATCGAAAAACCCAGTTGGGTCATTGCTATCAATGCCCAAATAATCTTCATCTAAATTTATATTGTTCAAAACAGATATGCCCGTTGCGCTGGGCAAGCCACCAAGTGAGAGAGTTGGAATTCGAAACGAGGAGTCAAGGTTTAGTGTCCCACTAGGGGCCGGAGCAAAACTCATGCGTTTACCAATGTTCTTTTTCACTGTTCCTCTGGTTGGCATTTTAAAAATTAATGGTTGGGTGGGTGTCGATGCGGTGGCTTGATCATGACTGACATGTGCTGAAAAGTACAAGAAAAAATGAAAAATATTAAAACAATTCATAAAGTCAAAACTACGAAATTAAACGTTCTATAGAAAAGTTGTACCTTGTTGTCGAGGGGTTGTTTTTTTCGGTGCTACGGGTGGCCTTGTAGGAGTTGTACTCAGTGGCTGTTCAGAAGATATCAATGCATGCGACTGTATTGAGTGAGTTGGGGAAGAAGGTTCCATAGTCCCTGCTGTTCATCAATATTAAATGTTGTCAATTCATTTTGCTAAAATTTAAATTGAAAAATAAATCTGCAACTTTGGAATTTGTAATTAATATATGAGAATGTATTACTTCTCTGGCGTTTAACGAGTTCAAAGCTGTTGAGGGTGCGGAGAGGAGTGAGCTTCCATTTCGAGATGGGAGTCCCCGAAGCCTCCGCGTGTAGTTGGCCTCTTCCTCTCGACATCTTTTTTTTTTTTTTTTTTGGGAATGGCTTCAAGATATCTTCTCTGCAAAACATTAAAATTTAAGTTTTAATAACTGCGCACTGTAATGAAGAAAATTGTAATACAATTACAAACTAAATAGTTTATACCTGTTGTTCTGCAAATGGAATTGAGAATTTCTTCAAAGCCTCATCAGAGCAAGTAGGAATTTCTTTAGCTTTTAAATTTAAAAGTGCCTCATAGTAGAAGCCGAGGAGATAGTTTGTTGAATAAATGAAAGGTTTTTCTGACATTTTCGAATTTGATATGTCAGCTCTTATTTTTTTGGATAGAAATGTGCACCAATCGAATTTTTGTTTTGAGATAGTGGCACAAATGTATGCAATGGCCCAATTTGGTATATCTGTTTGGCGACCCTGCATAACAATTCTGGCTTGAAAAAATGCAATAAGTGCAGCAAGAAAGTGGTGTGCAATTGATTGTGTATCTACACCACGCCTGGATTTATTGACATGGGCTGCAAATGCGAAACAATGAAAATTACTATCAATTTATAACAGCAAATTGTATCAGAATAAAAAACAGAATAAAATTTTTGAATTAAAACGAATTATACTTACAATCAACATGGAAACCGTACTTTGATTCGAGAAATTTCTTGTTTTCTTCCACGAGTGTTGCCTTGGTTGTAACAGTTGGTAAATTTCTGATAGGAAGGCGGTAAACCGATGTATGTCATTTGGTTCAATAGTGAATTGGAACATTTGGCCATCGTTCAGAGTCACATAAAATATACCGTCCTCTGAATTGTAGCATGACAGAAGGTAATTCAAAATATCCGGATCTGTTTCGAAATGGGGCATATTAACGAGCCCTGTAAATCCACACTCTTCAATTATACCTTGATATTCTGGAGACATCCTTAAAGCCGTATGGATGTGAGGGCATAAGGGATTCCTGTAGGTTATCTTGGAAATCGATTGACTTGGATTCTCTTCATTTTCTTGCTGAACTTGCAATTGGGAGGCATGTGAAGTCGACATTATAGCTGTAATTGCGTCTTTGTCAAAGATTTAGACCTGCAAAAATTCAAGAACGGGAAAACGTAAACGAGAAAATGAGCGGCATAAGGGTATTTATAACCTAAATATGTGCGTCACTGTCCCCTATTGACGTGCGTCATTTGCTTCAAATGACGCGCGTCAATAGGAAGCAGTGTCGTGCGTCAATAGAAGGCTGTGTCGCGCGTCATTTGTTTATAGTGTCGCGCGTCATTTGTTTATAGTGTCGCGCGTCATTTGATTAAAGTGTCGCGTCGTCAATAGAAGGCTGTGTCGCGCGTCATTTGTCTATAGTGTCACGCGTCATTTGATTACTGATGTCGTCGCGTCGATTGTTACAATGTCGCGCGCGTCGATTACAATGTCGCGCGTCAATAGAGGACAATGTCGCGCGTCGATAAGAGGACAATGTCGCGCGTCATCGATAGAGGACAATGTCGCGCGTCGCGTCGATAGAGGACAATGTCGCGCGTCGATAGAGGACAATGTCGCGCGTCGATAATAAAGGACAATGTCGCGCGTCGATAGAAGCGTGAATGTCGCGCGTCATTTTGTGCGTGTCGCGTGTTTGTCGCGTCGATAGAAAAACGATTGTGCAATGCGTCGATAGATTAGATCTCAGGTCGCAGCGTCGTCATTACGATCTAGTGTCGCTCGAGTCGTGTCATTACGTCATCGAGAGCTATTGTCGCGCCCGGTGGCGGCGTCATTACATTCTTCTTTGTCGCATGCGTCACGATTTAGCCTTGAAAAACCCAGGGTGAAAATTTTGTTTTTGAATCTGTTGTTTCAAATTCGCCTTCAACAAATTTCAACTTCTTTTAGCAAGGATTACAAGGGGCGGTGCCCAAGATCTCATTTTCCACCTTGATTTTGTTGTAGGGTAATGTCTTCAAAATGAGCAATCTAGTGATTGGTCGGCCTTAATTGAGGATCTTGAGTCTAGGACTGCTTTTATTGATATGGAGTCATGTACTTCAAGAGATATTTTTTTGGTTTTAAATCCATCTTCTTTTGCTTCGTCTCGGACTAGGGCTGCTCCTAATATGAGAGCACCAAAGTTAGGAGGTCCAAATCTGAAATAATCGATGCATATGGAGATGGTGGAGGTGTTTGGATGAATGACGAAGGATCAAGTTCAATTGCAAAAAAATGGGGTCTCCGTGGTTCTAGGGCTAATTTGGAGCAGTGTTGGGAGGATGTTTGCAAGTATTTTAGACCACCCACCCTAGCCGTGAACTCCTCCCTATGCCAACGTGAAGATGGTCAATGTTTCGGTGCCCAACGAGCTTTGAAGAAAATGGAATTTAGGCTTGGATTGCTGTTGTTGATCCGATGATGTTGAATCTGGAGAAAAAGGAAAGATATTTCTACACTTTTCTACTGCTATTATATTTACAATTATTGCGAAATTGAACCACTTTTTCCTTGCATTGATATGTCAGTTGGATGTCATGATGGGAGATTTCCCCTTTCTGCTTGTTTCTTCTTGTTTTAGCTTTTATCGTTGACAGTATGTTGGTCGAAAGGATGCGTGTGCCCTCTCCTCTGAATGTTATGTTTCTCTTACTCGAATGATAGACCTTCATCTGTTTGTTTATGTATTAATTCTTCTCTGCGATTGAGTTGCAAGTTATTATGTTGATCAACTAGTATTTTCGATATTGTGGCGATAAGTTACGATAACTATGAAGCTCCTCCCTAGCACCCAAGTTGTCTTTTGACGTTTTTTTTGTTAGCCCCTTCGCAAGTCCCTTTGATAACCTTTTGGCATCGAGAAAGAAAGGTTGTAGGATTGTGTGAGCAATGCGTGGGCTAGCTAGCTTAGAGTTCTGGTATTAAAACTAGTAGAATGAAAAGGTTTGTGTGCAATGTGTTTTTTCGTCTCGCGTGTTTAGACTCTTATACTATCTTTCATCTTGTTTCTAGGCTTTTAAGGCCATCCTCAAGAAGTATCTTGACCATCCTTATCAACTTGAACCATAACTAGCTTTTCGGATCAGCTAAGCTCGAGGTTTCATTGTGCGAATCCAGTACCTCGTAGACACTAGAATAGTTTAGGTCTAATTCCCCTCTCATAATTGTTGTTGATGGTGCTCTTCTATTTTCCTAACTTGCATTATTTCTCCTTGGCAATGTTAATGCTATTAATTAATATTGGTCGGTTTTTATGCACGTAATTACCGTAATAGTTTGTGATGGAAATTTCCTTAAATGTGATTAATCTTCGGGAAAAACTCAGCTTTCATTTGATAATCTTATGGATTCATAGCGGAAGTTTTTGTTTTGATAATGTCACTTAGAAATTATGTTTGTATCTATTTGTGTGACGGTTGACTGTGTTACCAAGGGTTGCCGTAAAATATGGTTGTTTTGGGATATGGGTAATTTATTTTAAATTAACCAAACATTAGTATTGTAGTGGAGGTTTGCAAATCTTTAGTGTTATAAAAATTTGTTGATGACATTATTGTATACTCTTGTTGGACGGAACCCCCTTCTTCTCTCGCGTGTTTGCTACTAGCCTGTAAGACTTTGACCCTTCTTGGATGATTGGAAAATCTTTGTAGTTAATGGTCAAAACTAATATACTTTACTTTCACCTCGAAACTTATGTTGTGTGTATACTTTATTTGATTTCCGGTTTGAAACTCGATTATACATGGCTTTTTGTGCTAATTTTTGAAACCCGTGGTTCCCCTTTCTTGGGCTGATCAACTCTTGTTCTTTTAGAAATTCTTTAAGTAAACAAGGGAAGGACTATCATTGCAAGTAAACTTTATATCATGATAACCCTAGCTCCTCTAGTGAACATTATTCCTTTTATGGTGAAATTTGTAAAATGACCCTAAGGTGAAATGAACTATTAGTTGTTTGAAGATGATAAGATTTAATAAGCCAGAGAAAACAAATTGTAGACCTCACCATCTTTCTCACCGCCATTTGGAAAGTAAATTTTTACTCCTTGTTAATACTTTTAGCGAAGCTTAAGTAAAGTTGTTGATATTTTGGGTTAAGAGCCCTAGCTTCAATTAAATACTGACAATAACTAATGAGGCCCTAAAGATGTTTCATCTCAACCTTCTCCCTCTAGCCCTTTTCCAAGGCACCTTGTATCACTTCTCTTAAGTGTTTTGAACTTAAAACCATGTTGTCTTGTGGGAAAGAACGAATCTTAGTACCGTTAGTGGTGAGCAGATGGCCTTGTGGAATTTAAATACTCCTTTTTCTTGATAAACAAATTAAGCAAATAAATGTCATAATAGAGAAGATTTAAAGATAATTACTTGTGTCAAAAGAATAAACTTAACTTGGTAAGATGAATTGTATGAATCATATCTTGAGCCTCCTTGAAAACGTAAGCTAAGAATTGCAAGATGTCCTTTTAAAATAAATAACCCTCAAGAATATCTCATTGTGGTTGGCCCTAACTATAAGTGTGTTCTGTGATTGGACTTCTATGTTGTCTTGTCAAAAAGAAAAGTAAATTGTCCTTGATAGGTGTGAACGTTTCCGTGTTGCCTTTATGGCCATCCTTGTATCAAGTTGTTCACAGTGTTAGTTGTATCCTTGGTGACGACATGTTGCGTCATGTTATGTGTCAAGCAAGTCAAAAAAAAAAGTTATCCTGTATTTCACTGTGTTGTTCGTGTGTGGATATTTGGGTCTTTAGAAAATGTAAGATCGAACTCTACCCATGCTTAAAAGTGTGCATTTGACACAATACCTATCTGAGTTACACTCTCAGGCCTCCCCAAACAACTTTGGGGTGATTCTCACTGTGAATCTATTGGAAATCTATTGGGGGCCTATTAGATATTCCATAATGCTACTTTTTTACAACTCCATACCACTTATGCTACGATTCTTGTGGATTTAGATTTTTCGTTTGCTAATGTGGAAAATGAAGAATTCCTTTGGCATTTTTATTTCTTTTAATGTCTTAATAAAATAGATCAAGACTTCTATTTTGGTGAAACAAACTGTCTTTTATTATTATGTGGTAGATATTTTTCCCCTTTTTTCGTAGTGAAGAAGAATATTTAGAGGTGACCAACAACATCTACATCAAAATAAGCTTGTGTGGATGTGAAGAAAGGTTGGCAGAGAGGAAACTTTGACCCATGGAGATGGGTAGAGGTAAAGGAGAAGTTACAGTTGCTTAGCTAACGGTGAGGATGAACAAATAAATAACCAAGCAACCTAATGTATAAGGAGATGAAGGAACATGTAAGGAGAACCCTACAACTAACTCTAAAAGGAGAGACATTGTGTGCAAAGGCGTAAGGAAGTATTTAAAAATTAGTTAGAAAGAAAAGATTCTTCAATAAGAGAAAACACATGATTACAACCCCAACTTCATCAATTCCAATATAATAATGCAAACAACTTGCATCAAAATAAGGTAAATCCTATGATATCGTGGAGCAACTTTGAGAGCATGACAATTGTTCCCAAAGAAGCTATCAGTTCCACAAACAATAATAGGGATGTGTGTCCTTTGAGAAACCGAAGTCAAGTCCAAGAGAGCACCGATTTCAAATTTGATTTTTAAAGTCTCCAAAACTTACATACATGAGGAAATATTGCATGACTAAGTCATGTTCAAATTACGGTACCCAATGGAGAATATTCGTACCAAGCTCAAAGATGGATGTGATGTAGATGATGAACGTGAGCCATAACACCCACAAGAGAATCTACTTCTTACTACATAAGCACACCAAGCCCAACTCTTTATTTGAAACTCAAGAAATGAGATCACATCTATTCATAGTGATTTAAATAAATCTAAAAGACATCCTCACCACCAGAAGAAGAAGGCACGCATCATGACTCAAAGAGATGATGACTTAGGAGATTATGTACGAGCATCGGAAGACAAAGATGATGATGTTTTAGGGCTACCTTTGTAAAAACAATGAAAATAAGGGGGAAGGTTGGCTTATTTCATAATCCTCAAATTACTCTCCCTATCCCATATGACTTGTGACCTTCTAGGTCCCGACACGTGTCTTTGTTTCTACTTGCGCTCATTCCATTTGTATATATTCAATAGTTTAGTGTTGTTTAATCATTCAATGCAATTTAATATTTTTCATTTCACATCAAAATTTTGTAAAATTTTGTTGTGGATATTTTATTTAAAATTGCGAATCCAAGTTTGTGGACTCCACCCACAACTAATTTGTGAAAAAATAAAACGTGACAAAAATTCTTATAAAATCCACAATTCAAATTATTTTAAGAATTCCACATTAATATTAATTTGAAATTTGTGACAATTTAAATATTTGTGATAAAATGCATAATGCAAACCATTTTGAAAATTACATATTATTATAATCATAGTATTTGTGACAATTTAAATATTGTAACATATCTACAATGAGAAAATTGTTACAATTTTTAAACTTTATGTAGTACCAAGCATTTAATTTTAATATTTATATTTTATGAATTTTATTTTTTTGTTGTATAATATGATAATAGATTAACTATTTTAATTTAATTATAGAATGTTTACGTAATATTTTAAATGATATTTTAAGAAAATAGAAGTTCTATTACTTTTACTTATGAAAATATTTCTTTTATTAAAAATAATTATAAAATGAAGAATATTATTTATAAAAATATGTAGATGAGTATTAAAATTAAAATGTTTCAATCACATACATCTTTAATACTAAAAAAATATAGTAGTGTCAAGTTTTATACAAATAATATTATGTTATTAATAAAAATAGTTTGAAAGAATTAACTCATTAAAAATAAACATATTTTTAATTTAAAGATTTTAAAGATGTCAAATGTATATATTGTTATTATATTATTATTATTTCTTATTAGACTGGGTAAAAATTAGATTTTAAGGGATCATGAACCCTAAACAAATGAAAGATAGAGCATTAAGGCGCAAAAGAAGAAACAACAAAAAAATGACTCAAAAAAACCCGGAACAAGGAAACAGAAAAAAACCTAAAGCCTAAAGATGAGAAACACTGGAACCAACAGACCACTCTAGTAACTCTCTCTTTCCAAGATCAATCACTAGGTCCACATCATGAACCAACAGTAATTCATGATTTTATATGGTATCAACACAAAAATAGGCTTGATCACTTACTACTGATACAACATTAACCCCTACGTCAGGAGCATTGACCACCAAATAATTTGAAACATATTCCCCCTCTTTTACCAAATATCACCCTTCCACCCCACCGAAAAACCTATCCATTTCATTTTTATCTTCGAGGGGATGGAACTCTTCTTATTTTTCTTCGGCCGCAACATATTCATCATTCTCTTCATCCAAAGCATTGTCTTGCTTCACTTATTCTTCTCTAGTATTCGCGTACCACAAACCAAAATCAATGGCCTTGCAGCAGGTGACAGTGTCACTTCTCACCCTTCTACATTTGGCACAAAATAGTCTCGAGCATTCCACTTCTATTTTTTTCTCCCAGGCTCCATTATGAGAGTTGAGAATAATTTGTTTTGGTATTTTAGTGTCGTCTAAGACAGACACACACAATCTATCATACACTAATCTCGATCTCGATTTTAATTTAGGATCCATAGTGATGACGATTCCCTTAGATCTATCGACACCCAAAAAAATTTCCGCTTCCCAAAATTCTAGTGGGAGGAAGGGAGACGTATCCATACCTGGAGGGATTTGAAAGTGAGATTGTGTGGAACACGTGGTTCCCACCTGTAAAAATGTAGGGCCTCCTTGCCATATAACCATGGATCTGTATGGAGAACGTTTTGTATATCAAGCCCATTAAGAAAATTGGATAAGAATCGGCCATAACCATCAAGGGCTCTAACATCGATCTTACAGACCCATTTCCATTTACATCGTTCCCCAACAGAATCTAAGTTGGGCCTAAGACCTACAAACATTGCTACGATTGAAAATTTTAACCTGTCCTTTTCTTTGTCAAGAACTAAACCCAGGATCTCCAAATGTTGATTATCCTCTCTACCAGAGGGTGTCAGCTTAATAGTTTCTTTATAAGCTGAACCAAACAATCTACTGTCCACAAGATCTCTCTTGCCATATCTTGCCCAATGAAAGTTATTATATTATTAAATTTCATAACTATTTATAAATCTAATTTTTATTCAACATAATTAAACATTGAAATTGTGATTTCTTAATATAATATTAAAATAGAGAAAGTTGGTTTAAATTGTTAGTGGTGCAAATTAGATAAATTTTATAAAAGATTTGGTGAAAACTAAATTTTTAAATTAGTAAAAATAATTGTTTGATATAATTTAGAAAAGAAATTATTTCATTTCCATAGTTAATTTATTTTAATCTTATTTTATTAATGGAGGACAATGAATAAAAAAATTATATTTCGAGGCATAAACGATGAAAACAATAACACTAAAATATTATGCTCCTAAGAAAAAAATTACAAAATTATTCTCCAAAAAAACCCTATAAATCTATACTATCATCATGAATCTATGATCTAACAAATTTGTATTAACCAAATCTATAAATAAAAACCATTACCTATTACATTCTTTGTAGTAAATGATGCCTCGAATTAGTAGGAACTTGACAAGGTCATAACTTGAGCTCCGGGTGTCCGTTTGGGTCCATTTTTTTGTTTGAAACCACGTGTTTCGATGAAACGAATGTAACAATAATCTGCCCTACCGTTGGGGCAAGATTTTGACACGTTTCGGGCTCTAAATCCGCCATCTTGAGGCCGAAAATTAGGATTTAAGTTATAGTTTGAGTTTTTCCTATTTTTGGGCATTAGTTAATTTTAGTCTAATGATTGCTTTATGAGTTAGAAAGTTGGCAATCCCTCTAATTTAGGGATGTAGAAGATGCGTGGCAATTTCTGTGCCCGTATGAATAAGCATGCAAACTTACTAAGAATAGCAGGTTCTAGTAAACTACTAAAAATAGTAATTTTCGCCACCTAGAGTAGATTTAGTCAGAGTTAGAGTTTACTTGGCAACTTGAGTTGGGAGTTGTTTTCCTATTTAGGAAACATTGTAATTCATTATTCGATAACGAAGAAGGAGATCTATTTTCTTTGGAGTTCATATTATTCGTAGTAAATCATGTTTGGTTAGAATTTGGCTACATTACTAAAACAAAAAAATTCCATAAATTTTATTAAATTGTTCGAATAATTAATACATCTATAATATAATAACTAATTTTGGAAAATATATTAAATATTATAAGACGTATCAACATGCATCCCAAAATGTAGTTCAAAACTAAATTTGAAGTTTATTGTGTCATATTGTGTGATAACATCATTATGGTGCTTACCATTTAAAATCTATTTTAATTTATTCTAAATCTAAAACAATATAATATTTTCTCAATTCTTACCAACCAAGGGTTTGTACAATCCAATAATAATGATGTCTTTATCTGATCCAAACAATTTGTGTTTGATTAACCCATGACAAAAATAATAATTCTTTTGTAATAATTATATCTACAAAATTAGAAATTATTGCAATATATAAATTTATATAAGAACATGCATCACCAAATATAGTTCAAAAACAAAATATAAATTTTAGAACACCATAGTGTGAGATAAATTCATTCTTTTGTTTACCTATTGGAACTTGCTAAGCGGAGGTCTGTAGAGACAAAAAAATATCATTACATCTTTCATTGACGAAAAATTTAATATTTTCCAGGACAATGGTAGATTGTTCATCACTTAGTTTTTAATTAATTTATAGGCGAAGAAGAGGGTGAACAAATATTAGCCGTAAGATTTACTTATCAATGGCTGGAAAAACAATGTATTTAATCCATCCTCAATCTATACGATTGGATGCATTTATTATGGAAACATTTAAATTATCATTTACTTCATGCATGAAAACCAACCGCATGTGTTTCATGAGATGTGAACGCCGAACGGTATATGTTATTTGATTTAGAGGTACAGTTATTATTGATCCACTTAATCTGAAGGTTGTTTCTACATTTCAAACTTGTTATAAATCCGTACATGATTACTTGTGATATCGTTTTCGATAGTTAATCAATTTTATAGTTGATGTTGTTAGTTGTGCATTGGTTGTTCAGTTGGTGTTTTGTTGGAGAAACATTTATTATACAATTGATAATGTGTGTGATTGATAGTTGTAGTGTAGGACTTTAGTTGAAACATTACATTGTAATGTTGTATGTGTACATTTAATTATGTTATAGATTCGTACATTTAAAGTTGCATATCATATTTGGAAACATCAAATAAATGAAGGTATACGTACACGTAATGAGACATGTATACGTTTGCAGTATTTATATCATGAGTGGTAGCCTTTAGTGGGCCATTTTAGTTTCAATAAACTTGATTACATTTGATATCCCTTGAATGACTTTGCCGCTTTCGATAGAAGAATTGTTGAGTATAGTAGTATTTGAGGTGCTATGAAAGCAGAAGCTAGTATTTACGATGGGTTGAGTGATAGTAGTCTTGCTTCCTCCTTTCTTCTTGCTTCGAGTGCTGGTACGTGCGCCATATTTGAGTATCTCTCGAATGAAAAAGCGGGTGAAATGCGCAGATTTGCAAGCGAGGGTACTCTGGAGAAAGCTGTGAATGTCAGACCCTGCCTTTCAGTGGTTCCAATGTCGACGGTTGCTCTGTGCAAAGTAAGTCCCTGCGACTTGTGGATAGTTAATCCCCAGGCCATTTTAATCGGCAACTGTCTTCGATTCCCTCTGGAAATAGGGGGTATGGGAATATGTAAGGGGTTGGAGGGATCCCAACATGGGCCGTTGTATCTATCAAATTTTACAACAACAAATAAAGGTAATGCTGGTGGTTGCATTGATGCGTCGTAGACAATGTCTGTGATTGTTCCTGTGGCACCATTCACGAGGCCTGCATCAACCCATAGATTTGCAATAAGCATGATTTTTTGTTGTTTGCATAATAGAACGTTGTGTTGCAACTGATCATCATCAGGATTTCCTGGTCCAAATTCCGCTGCTACTTTCAAAGAATGGATCGGGCGATCGAACGCTCAATGCCTTCAACATCTCGTAGGTCAGCATGCCACTTGATCATTTTTTGCAAACAAATGTGGTGCATCCTTAAAAATGTTGAGCTCCTGCTGAGTTAGGTGTGTGTCTGTGCGAGACATCAAGAGTTCCCAATCCTCAATTAGAGGGGTCGAATCTCGCATGTGGAGCAGTAAATTCCGGAATGAAACCTCGTGCATTGGTTGTTCCTTGTCACAAAATATTGTTCGCAATGTAATGGAAGATCAAATCCCTTCCAAAGGGTTGCTCCATAGGAATTACTTGCGTAAAGAGGACTGTCCAAAACCGGCGGTAATTGCCCGAGGTCACCGAGGAGGATGACCGATCTGCTCCCAAATTCGGATGTTCTTGAGTGTGGGAAAGCTTCATGAGCCTACATCACAATTTTGCTTAAGAACTTTGGCCCGATGAAACTCATTTCATCAATAAGAACATATTCTATATGTTTCAGTGATTCTTGAAAAGACGATAATGCACTACCTTCAAGGGGTTTTAGTTCTTTGATTGGAATACGCATGGCTGCGTGGATTGTGGATGCAGAGATGTTGAATGCTGAAACACCGGTAGGGGCGAGCACAAGTAGAGGAGAGGGAGATATGGTCAATGCTGTGAATGAATTCCAGATTTTATTTATCAAAAATGATTTTCCTGTGCAACCGTTCCTTGAATTATCAATCTTAGTGGAGGTAGAAGGGATTTGTTTGCTGAATGGTGTAGTATGGTATCAAGAGCTATTTGTTGTTCTAGAGACAAAGGAAGTGTGGAAGATGGTGGTGTGGCATGTATGTTGTTGTTAATTGTGTCTGCCTTCTCTCTCTCGATGAATGATGAACCAGTTATTTGCAAATCATGGGGAACGTGTATGGTCCAATTATTGTGTATGTCAAAATCTCGTTTCCCCAACATTTCAAGACTATCTAGACCCGTGTTGTTTCCGGGCGAAGTTGTGTAAAGACCTGCCATTCTTGTAATGGTTCTTGTTGAATACTGCATTCGGGCTCTGAGTCAGAACTAACATCTGTTGCAAGTCCTGTGTCTGCGGTAGTGCGTAGAACATGCCACGGTCTGTAGTTGTGCTTGTACATGTCCCAAGTGACATTGATGTCATGTGGGGTTGAGCCAAATTCAAACGTGATATTTCTGAAAGGCTTGTATAATAGGAGTTCTGACCAACAGAAAAGGTCATATGACGTTGATTCTTGAGCAGGGACATCCACAAATCTCGGGTGGACCCGTACAATTGCTTGTATCGGTCGTTTTTTCCATTTATCACCTTTACGGTGCTTGTTGTAGCTCCAATCTCGAGCAACTTGAATAAGTGGTAGGTGTTCCATGGTTGTTGGACGAACTTTATATGCATCCAAGAAAGCGGTGGTTTGTTGTGCATCGGCGTCACTTTCAACGACACGTCTCAGAATCTTTTTTCCAACATTTAATGATACGAATGGACGGCTGCACATAACAAGTGGCATTTTTTGCAGCATGTGGCATGTTTCTTGTGCGCTTATGTCATGTTCAACAACACTTTCTGTGAGCATTTTACGGATCGCGATATGTGCTGGAGAATCTAAGCTCCGCATCTCTCAAACTCCTGATAGCATTTGGTGATATGTTTCTGAACGTTGCTCGGCTTTTGAAGCATATTTTGCAATATACTTAAGAACGGCATGGCGGGAAAGTACCGGTTGGCAATCGACATTTGCTCTCCATATGTATATCATTGTTCGATTGTGGATGTTCAATCTGTCATCGTTTCTGGAAGGGAGGTACTTTATTTTCCTGTCACCTTCAATGTGTAAGGAAGAAGTAGGTTGCATGGCCCAAGGAGCGTTGTACCTGCACTGCAGCTGTGATTGCTTTCTACGCAGGCATGTCTGCTCTGAACATTTAGTGTGGCGCTGAACTCGATTAAGTAGTTCTTCAAGGTCCGCATGCGGGGAGGTGGATAGAATTTGTGTTGTATCTAGCAAGCAAGGGTCATCTAGGAGTGACCTGCGAACGAAATCCAAGCGGTTGCAAGCCGGGCGGGGGTTCCAGGCAGACACGAACTTATCAAAGTATTGTTTTGTCGCCTCAATAACTGTTGTGTCCTCCCAGTCCAGTTCGTCTACCTTTGGTGCATTCTCGAGCCACAATAAACCGTGGACATGTGCAGAGCCTCTATGTTGCCATTCGTACCTGCGAGATGAGGGAACATAAATATTAGATATGTAGTTTGGGAAAAACTTTAAAATAAGTAGATTTGATTACCTGTACCAAAAGTCTACTGCTCCAAGTTCCTTCTGCAATATTTCTTCCCGAAATATTGTGAATCTGTGATGCAGGTATGCTGATACTCGATGAGGGTTAGAGACAATGTTAAGTGTTCTCCAACGTTGGGCGGCTCGAGGATCTGTTGGGCATTCACCAGACATAATATTGTGGAGATCTGGCCATTTAGTGTCTGCAGCACTTAGAGTGAAGAATAAGGTTGGTGTCCCTAATTGTTCCACCATATCTGAAAGCTCGCTTCTACTTTTTGCCCAGAATGAACGTGTCCCTCGAAGGCTCGATCCAAAGCGCATTAAGCTATCTGGGAGGTTGTCTTTGGGGCATTCCAGTAGTTGTCTTCGTAGCTCTCTAATTGTTGGAGGGATTCCAGATTCGGTGTTCTGTTTCATAAAAACTGCTGCCGTGGACTGGCTTCTGTGTCGCATTATGAGGTTTAGAAGGAAGTAACGAAATCTTGGGTGGGAACCGAAACGCCCATCATGGTAACGCATCAAATGAAGTGCGTATTCATGCATTGGAACTTCTTTAATGCGGGGTTGTTGCCACATTGCTTTTCCTGTCGGAAATAAAGTTGGGAAAGCCATTGAGAATAGGCCTTCCGTATTATATTCATTTATTGGCGAAAGCCCAAGCTCTGGCCATGGCATGGTAAATGGAGTGTTACCATCGTGGTTGAGCAAGAACTGTTCGATTTCCTCTTCTTCTGTTCCTGTATTGTGAGGTGTTGGCACGAAAGACGATGAGTGTTCATATGTTTCATCAAAGTGGGTGGGAACACCACTACCATGAGTTGTAGAGCAAGTTTGCATTTGGGGAAGTTCCATTGTGGCTGTGTTGAGAGAGGAGGAAACATTTGACGATTCAGATGGTAGTGAGGAAAGGGCGTCATCGTCGATTAAGACATCTTTGTAATAGGGGTCGTGTTGGATTTTATATTGCAAGGCTGCACAAACACGAGATCTACTGACGTAGAAATCATAATTTTTTAAATTAGATCCTTCCCTTTGTATGAGAACTATGTCCAAATCTCCAAGGCGGCGGGGTAGGGTCTTTGCTATTGAAGTAATGTTTTGCGGGAAGCTTATGGTGTGTCCTGAGTATTTGTATTGCCCACCACGTACTTGGGCGACTTGCATGAATGGATTAACTCGTGCGATAAGCATCTCCTCGATTTGGGTTAAAGACGCAAGAACGATAGGTTGTTTTTCAGGGTCCATGTTGTTCCATGAAGAGAAGCGGTGGCCTTGTTTTTCACTTTTGCATCTGTTACACGAGGGAAAGCCTTCGGAAAAAATTGTTTTAATTCCAGGGTAATTTTCCAAACAGATTGAGCAAGTTTGGATGTTCGCCAACAAATCTATTCTTTTGCGAAACCGACGTTGGGCTTCTAAATTCAGTGAAGAGAGCGGGGATATGGGAAATCTCTGTGTATTAGAAGGGGTGGGGTGTTCTGTTTCAGTCATTTGTGGATTGCAAGGTGGAAAGCAGTCTGAAGGAGAGGAGAAACCGGTTGTATATGTGGGATGAACTGAAGAGAGGTCAGTACTTGAGACAGTTTCATGTGGCATCCCAGACATTTGGGGCAAAGTGACAGTTGCTAGCAAAGATGGGTTCGTACGGAAGGAAGTGGCATGCTCTTGAAAGGTTTTTTCCATGGAAGTTACATGCGGAATGTTGGTTGGCAATTCTTCAGTAGTTGTATTTGATGGCAAGATTGGAATGTTGGGGGATCGTAGGTTGTTGGTCGTTGTAAGTTGAAAGATGTTAGAGATTTTCGTTGTTCTATGCTCTAATTTACGACGCCGTTGCTCAGCAGTTATGTGTACTTTATTTTTTGCGTAGTTTTCTCTTCGTTGGGCTCGTTTTGCAGGAGTCGACATGATTGCGAAGTCACAGGATTATGGAGTACCACCTGTTGGATAAAGATCATTTTGGGTTAGCAAGGAACGATACATAGTTTGATGACAAACAAATACAGAAATAAGTGAAAATGTAAAACTAAATTCAATTGTAATGCATGTGGAGTACCAATGGGAAATACGTATAAGAGGTAACAATTTGAGTTTTGAGAAACTACTTTTTTATTAAGGAAAAGAGTATTAGATATATAGAAACATAAAATGTGTTCACATACTACAGAAGGATGTAAATACGTACATAACAAAATTGAATATTTTTTGTATTTATTTTCTTAAAAGTACTAACAATCCGCATAATAGAAGGAGACAATAGTATATCAGTGTATAAGGGAATTCAACAGTTTTCTTTTGAAGCAGGGAAAAAAGTGAAACATAGATATGAAATAAGAAACATAGCAGTCATAGTGCAAAGTATAGAATGGGATGAGTGAGGGTGTAATGTTTGAAGGGATGGGTGGGTTGGAAATCCTTGCGTAAAGGTTATGGAGGAGTTGCACTATTTTCTGCTTTCTTTGAACTGAGGATGACACATTTCAATCTGTTGTTTCCGCAATATGTCTCTTTTTTCAGTGAAAGTGTGAAGCAGTATTCGTTTCCGATGACATTACTTATAATTTCACTAGTCGCATCTTCGTCTATAGTCAATATATGGAGGTCGCTAGCTGCAACACCCATGATTAACTCAGCTATCTCATCAAAAGCGGTAACTGATTGAAGTTCTCCTGTTGGGTCCTTTAGATCGATCCTGAGTGCATATCTATAATCATAGTTTTGCACTTGTCTGTTGCAACTCGAACATAACCATGAACCATTACCATTCTCTTTCACCTTTTTCCTGCATTGTTTGTCACCTTTTTGAAGAGGACATGCCTTGTAAAAAAAGTTGTCCATGCTAATATTCGTGATTTCTGCAGTAACCATGGCCCATTCATTTCTCTCAGTGTTCCCCATATTTAGTACCTCCGAAATCGTCGTTACAGAGGTCATGCTTTTTGGAGGGCCTAGAAATTGGGTTGTGATAGAGGGCGCCGGAAGGAAGTAGTCATCGGAATCAACCCAGCCATGAAGTGTATTTGTTTCTGAAATTTTAGGGTTGACGTAACATTTGGTTCTTGAAACAGTGTCCACTGAGCTTCCATTGAAACTGGAGACGCGGGCAGCTTTCAAGGCGAGGACCGGAAGAGGCGGTATAGAAAGCATGTCTTCAAGTTCGTTGCTTATATCATCTAAGTGATGTCCCCACAATGTGACACTTACACTGAAACCCGACATGTCCTTTAACTGCAGTGTTCTTCTCTTTGTTTCAGACTTGTCATACCGATGAATTGTTGAGCATGGTGACATCGTAACAACAATTCCAATCAAATCAACTGTAGAACCTTCAGCGCTTGCAGGTAATTCCTTGATTTTGGTGAAGTGAAAGTTATGGGAAGGTATTGTATCTTCATTTGCTATGAGTGGAGATATGGTTGAGGAAGGTTGCAGGAAAATCTCCAAAGCATTGTTCAAATGGTTATAACATAGCTTTGCATCAGCAATCCTCGCAATCCTCCCATTGGAAATTGTATATAGCTTCCCATTCTCAATCTGCTCATAGAATGCTTCCGCGGCCTCGTTGAAACAAGTGATGTGGATTTCTCCTCCTTCCTGATCAACAAAATCAAACCCAAACACGGATCCATTTCCCCTTGCATTGTGATATTGGCGAAGGGTTGTTTTTGCTAGGGCACGGCCCTCTACGGACCACATGTGCATAGATGTATTCAAAGCACTTATTTTAGTTGGTGTTCTCGTAAAATATTTGTTAACCCGATTTGCACTTGCATCTGTTTGTGGCAACTGACTGTGTTTGAGAGCATTTGTTGGTAGTCGGATTGGAGCACCGATTACCAAATGTGTTTCAACAACAACATCCATTTCAATGATAAGAACGGTGCTGCAATGGAAAAGAAAAACAGGATATAATTAGAACTGAGCAACGGATGGAAAAAATAAATAGAATTAAATTTTAATTGATATAGCGAGTTTATGTACATTGGTAATTGAGCAAGAGATGAAGCTTACAGTTCACTTTTGATCATTCTAACGAGGGATTTGTGTAAGCACACGATGGAGCCTTCTTGTATTGAATTGTCGGTTACACGACTTGCAAATTTGGAGGGTAGAAGTGCTGTCTGAAAATGTATCCCATCTGAAAGGTCAACACGATGTTGGGCTCCCGTGTTGAGAATGGACCTTAGAGAGCTCAAGTGCAGTATCTGAAATGTGGGGTCAACATTGGAACCACCCTCAATCAATTGAGAAATGCCTTCGTGTGTCAAAGTTATTTCCATGGCAACTAAAAGATGCTCGAGATTGTGAGAATTCTGCAAATATATGGTGGAAAATGTAAACTTGTAGGGCAGTCAATCATGAAATGAAGGATTTGTTCAGGAAATCATGCATTTGTAAAGAATGAGAACCTTTAAAGTTGACTTCCTTATTATTTCATATTTTCTAAAAAGTGCAAACATGAAGTCTAACCCTTTAACAATTCAATATGCAAAAAAGCGATATAATGTACAAAGCTTTGGTTGAAAACAACTAAAATTTGTATGGTTGTTTGTCGGCATTTTAAAACTATATGTATTTGTGTGCAAATATTATGAAGTACACATTAAAAATGCGTCGTTGGTTTACATAAAGAAGCGAGCAATTGTATAAAGGAAAGATATAATGAATAACTCATTAAAAATGTGTTGTTGTTGTTGTTGTTTGTTGAAAAGTTAGATTCTGTGCCCCATATGTTCCGCCGCAATATATACATGCATTTATTTGAAATGAATTACATATTATTATGTTAAGCAAACATAATGGAATACAATAAGAACAATATGTACACTTGAAGTGAGAAGACTATAGGTATTTGTATGGAAACACAAAGATAAAGAAATTAGGAAAGCATAGTTGTTGGATAACAAAAACTGAACATGTGTTTGATAAGTTTGATTCTCCGTCGGATATATACTGCGACAATACATACATGGAATATTTGGAACGAGTTACAGTTTATTTCAAAAATACTTATAAACAAACACTTATAAACTAACCACTACAAGCTATTTTTTAAAATCAAATTTCTTGCTTTTTGCTTGTGCAATTTTCTTTGCACGTTTCTTGTAGTTTTGTCCAGTTGCAGATGCCTCGATTGGAATTCCCATTCTCCTCAATTTGTGGGGTGGTTCATATTTCAGTGCATCTTCGTTCGAATCATAAATCAAGCAAAAGCCTCGTGAATGATCTGCAATCGTTCGGATTTTGGAGAGAAAAATTGGGGATGTTGGCATCAGGTGGAGGCGATCTCTGATCATTTCAGCTATCACTGTTTTAGGTGGTTTCGGTTGCCTACAATGCAAAACATTAACAACACATTGAATACGCTTAAAATTTTCCTCCCTCTGCAAGTGAGGCGTAGTTAATGTCAATCCCGTTGTGGGGAGGGGAATTGTGTTTCTAGTCTGCATCATATTAAACTGGAGAGGGAAAATAAGTATGTTAGTCCACCAAGATGTTCTTAGGTATGACGGGCAAGCTTTAAAAGCCTTGTCGCTGATCAGTCTAACGTCCAACTTGGGACGCTTCGAAATGGCCTCATTGGGGAACGAACCCCTCAGCACATAACGAATCCTGTCATTGACGAAGGCACGTGCCCCCACATGTCACTTCGGAAAAAGGATTGGAGTCTAAATATAAATGTAACAATCAAAAGAATATAACATGAAAGCTCTCTACAATAATTTTTTAAACCATAGCATGCAATAAACGAAACAAATGAATAAGCACTTGAATCAATATTAAAACCCACCTCAAGTTTGTTTAGAGACGACGCTCTTCTTTACCGCGGGAGAATGAGAATCACAAATAACCTACAAAAAAGTGAAAAATAAGTTAATAAAACTAAATATATCTACACTGCCAATGTCATATTCACTACATAACGCTACCACTCATGATATAAAATTGGTAAATGTATATGCATGAATTTGTAACAAGTTAGAAATGTAGAGATAGAACATTTAAAACATCCCAATATGTATATTCATTATCACGATATGATAGTGGATTTTATTGTATAGTTCTTTAAAATCTTTTGATCTGTAAATCTCCATTTCTACTGTATTTTTTTGGAAAGATTATTTTAAATTTTGACATAATGATATATTGAAATTGATGGTATTTATCACTAATGAATAAAAAAATTATGAAGAAAGTGATAAAATCATTCATCAATATAATCTAATCTAAGATTAAAAACCTTAAAATTAATATTGGATTATTAATTTTAGGGGTGGAAAATATACGTTGGAGGGCTATAGAAAGCCCACTCTCTATCCGGGACAGCTTATTGTTTTGACAAAAAAAGGGTTGCTAAAAATAGTTCTTTAAAACGCATCTATCTAAGTATTCGAGTGAATATATAAGATTTGTTGTGCTTGTATTTTGTGCGATAAGTTTATGTTTTTGATTGTTGGGCTTGTTTCTTGTTAATCACTTGTTTTCATACCACACTGCGTATTGTTTTTCCTGTAGCTCAAACCCAAAGATGTAGGTGGACATGTGGAGATGTTTGTTGCCACTTTACAGACCTCACGAAGTGAGCGGGATGCCTGAAACTTATCGTATATAAAACCTCAACAAATCTTCTATACTACAATAAATAATTCTGTCGTCTCGTTTATCCTTCTGTTTGGAATTCTCTTTAAGCGTTAACAAAATTATTATGATCAAAACTGTTAACAAAATTTGTTTGACAAATTGAATGGGCCTCCAGATATTTCCGTACAAATGTAAGTTCAGTCGAAGAATAAACGTAAAAAAGATGCGATGTATTAATTACGGGCATAAATTTGCGTTGTTAATGTAAATACGGCAGAGGCGGTTTTTATCCTTACAGAAACGTATCAACACCAGGAAAAACTCAGACTTAAATCTATTATTTGAGTAAATCTAAAACAGAAATTTCTAACCTCTCAAGGATGAAACGGCGGATTTCTAACCTCTCGCAGAACAAAAATGGCGTAATGCAAAAACGATCGTTCTTCCAATAAAAGACGGTGTTCTTCCATCGGAGGAATGCATAATCCACGATCGTTCTTGCAATAAAATAAAAGATATCGGATCCTCTTTCACGAAAACGAACTGATTATTTGATGAGATAACCAATACAAACTCCTTATTTATAAAACAGGGCGGAATCTAAAAAAGAGGAGTTAAAAATAGGATTTTAAAAATAGAAACTCAAAAATTGCATGCAAAGTAAAAACGACATGCAAACAAAATTTAATCAAAAAAACGTCTAAAAGGCTGTCAAATTTAGGACAGTCGTAGAAACGTCCGGAGGTCCTCTACCATAGGGGGAACGCCTTCGGCGTAATTATATTATAGTAATTTCAATTAATATTATATTATAATAATAATTATTTTACTAATTATAATATAATGTTATAATTATTTAGTATCAAAACAAAGTTATCCATATGTATTTTTTCTTGTGTAATTATTTAATTGCGGAACTAAAATTACATTTGCATTTTTTTTTCTTATGTACAATTAATGGCAAGTAAAATTGCATATGTATTTGTTTTTTTTCTTATGCAATTATTTAAGTGTAGCAAGAAAAATTACATTTATATGTATTTTTATTTTCAAAAGTTTAGTGGGCCCTAGTTTTTATTTCACAGAATGACATCGACTCGTTCACTCCATATATACAACTATAGATATCTTTTAGTAGTTCAAGAAATTATAATTTCTTATAATTAAGATTAGATTATAATAATAAATATATTATTAATTAAAATATTATATTATATTATAATTATTTAGAATCAAAACAAAGTCTCCCATATGTATTTTTCTTCTCAGTAATTATTTAAGTGCAACAAGTAAAATAACATTTGTATTTGTTTTTATTTTCGAAAGGTGATTGGGTCCTAGTTTTATTTCATAAGTGGAATAATTGAACTATACCTCTTGTAATACTTTACATATATTTATATAATATAGGTACACTAGTAACATCTACAAGAGTTGCATCATACATAAAATGATACCAAAATAAATTCATCAAAATAAGGTGGTGATTCATTTTGTGCATGAATGACCTCAATGAAAACCTATCAAGTTGGTGACTTAAGACTCATATTATTAACAATAAGGATCCCCACCCACGTAGTTCATTGGTGTTCATTTTCATGATCATCATCGTCATTATCTTCGTCATCATCATGATCATCATTTTTGTCATCGTAGATAATTATCATAATCATCATCCTCGTCATCATTATCACCACCATCACAAAAACCATCATCATCGACATCATCACCGATACTAAGCTTACTACTAATATTGATATTATTATTATGATTTATAAGAAAGAACAAATATTATTATTATAATTATAATTAATGTTACTAATATTAATGTAGTTATGAATATTATATTTATAATGTCACTCGACGTGTGTTTCAAGGCGCTTCATGTTTGGATCCATCTCCCGAGGGTCCCTTTTGAGTTTTGAGAACTAGAAGTCTTTCGGGATCGATAGGTCGATGGGAATGTGAATAGTGGTTAAACCGAATACAAAGGTTAGATCTAGGTTGGTTTTTTCCAGGCTTTTCTTTAATGTTCCTATGGGATTTATAGTTTGTAAGCAAATTTTTCTCGCACTTCGCTATTGGTGAATGTGCTCAAGAGATTCAAGACAAATATTTTCAGATTTTCTACATTAGATGTAGGAAGGTTAGATATGAAGCAAAGGAGTGTTTCTAGAGGTCCAAACTTTGAGATATCCCCTAGTGGGACAATGACTTGGTGACCACATTGAAGACCAGTAGTGGGAAATGTTGGTATCCAAATTTGTTCTCCCTTTCAAGTTGAGTAGCAACACAGATTAGACATGGAGCTTAGAGACAATAAGATCATAGTGTGTTTCCTTTTGTAGCCGGGGATGATATATGATTGGACCTTTGTTACTCAGATTTGTAGAGAGATGGATAACACCTTTAAGAGGATTTGACTTGTCCTCACTACTTTAGGCCATGCCTCTTCGACTAGGGTGAGAGGACCCTTAGTGTAACCTCTATTTGATGAAGGAGATGGATATATCCTTCTTTTGCACAAATTATATGAAGAGAACCTTGGGAAAATATGGTCAATACTCCATGATTTAACTCTTAAGAGTTGTCACTTTTAAATGATGGATATACTTTCAACACAAGGCTAAGGTTACTAAATACATTAAGAAATCTTGATTGTTTTGCATTTTTGCAACTATATTTTATTCCTTTGTTGATACATAGGCAATCGGGGTAGTTCGGGGGTGGATTCATGGTTTTTTGAATAATTTTTGTGGGAGATGAAGCAAGATAAAGTTGATTACACCGAATCTTTGAAGGGACTTCACAATAACAAAAAGATTCGATAGTTAAGATGTTCCTTCAACTAGAAGGTGTGCTTCAATGGAGGCCTAGATCAACACGTTTTCACACAATCTTTGAGACTCGCAACACAAAGGTTTGAATTTAAAGACTCAATTAAACACATACGTTTATGATAAATCATGCGTAAGGTACACTCAAAATACTTACCGACAATATTTATCTAAAAATGACAGTGAATTGATTTTAAATTTTTTATCTCATCTAAGATGAAGGTTCTTCTTGAAATGAAATTGCAAATACCATTAAACTATCACAGGGAAGAGATCTTGTGTGTTTTCACAAAATTTCAATGTAATATTGCAATGGGAACAAAAACACTATTTACAGACATTTAAAAACAAAGCAGACACAAATTTCTAGAGATTGGACACAAATTAATTTCAAAATTTCTTAGATTGATCGGTAGGGAAAGCTTTCTCAGAAATCTCAAGTACTCGTCAATGGCTATACATATGCAACCAACTTGACACGATAGAAAATCCAACATAGAAGAAACTAACAGGTTATTTCGGATTTGGTCTCTCAAGAAGATGGATTTATCAATTTTTCTCTTAGGAATTCCAAATTTGACCATTTGCAAGAGTATTCTCATTGCATTTATACATTTTTCTCACTCAAATTTCCCCCCAAAAGAGAATAATATTCGAGGGACCTTTGCTTGTTACCAATTTGTTTCAGACAATGGCATTTAATAAATTTAGATCTGAAATCTACCAGGTGGACCAATTGTGAATAGATCACATTTCTTGGGCCTTCAACTAATGACTAGGATGCAATGCCATAATGTTCCCAGAGTCTTTTTAATCATTCTAATTCTGTCATACGAGAAATCCCATTTTTAATCATTTTTCAGAGCCTCTGCATAGCTGGACTTGATAGGTCATCCCTTTTTGCTCTCGAGGCAATGCCTTTTTCACCTTTTGTACCTACACTTTCATCATTTTACCGCTTTTCCTTCTCTTTCATCTTTAATTCTTCACACATCCATCTCCTCCGTAATTCCCTTTTGTAATTTCTTGAGCAACTCTAACTTCAAAATATTGACCTTAACAATCCTTAGACTCATAATTTAATTTTCAAATCAATTCAAAAGAACCTTATAGATAGAGACGACAAATAATTTTATCTAAGAATGATGAAAATACCGCATATTCCTGTCTTGAGGAGTCTTGGAACATAAATGGTGAAAAAATAGGTGAAATGCACAACAACCATTGATCCCGCCCCTTTTTCCACTTGATATCACAACCATCCATGTGTTTCCTTGGTGCAACTGCAAAGGAGAAGCATAGAGGCAAGTCCCAAACAAGTGCAAGCCTTCCACGTGCCACTCTGACCAAGAAAAATACATTTTGGCCTTTAAAAAGTCTCGATGAAAAAGGAGCCAACATAAGCCTCCACGTGTCGTAATGGCACATTTTAATACGGTCCCCAAAAGTAGAGACCCCAAAAAGCACGTGCTCAACACATGTCTCGATCCGCAGAGTCTGTTAAAAATTTGAAGGTTTAACGAAAGGCGCCAGTAATGCCCTGTTCGGCATCGACTTTCGCTGTTACGTCCTTGTCCTGTTGCGTGTCATTGAATGCTGAATTGAGCTCCCTTTTCTATCGTTAGGTGACTTTTACCCTATTTGCGAAGTTATTTTTTTAGCACCCTTTCTTCTTCTTTCGTCTGTCGTGCCTTCGATCTATGGAATGCTTAATGTCGTTTGTTAAAAAGAGTTCTATTGGAATATTAAAATATTTACAAGTTACTTTTAGATGTAATTATTAAAAGATACCTAGCTGTGGAACCTTTTTGTGTTAGAAAATAAAATAAAATAAAATTTATCATCCTTGTGCCATGGTTAGCTGGCGGATGGGAGGCATATCTTGTCACTTCCTTAATGAATTTTAATTTCTTGTTTGGCGTGAGACAGTGGGAGACTGTTTTTTTTATTCTTTTTGGTAGTGGGCCGCATACTTTAATTTTAGATGTTCCAGCAAATCTTTCCCAGATTTTCTTCTTGTTAGCTGCGTGGATGGTTGGTGATTGCACAGAATTTTTGTACTCCTTTTTACCTACTACAACCTGCAATTATTTTTCTCTAACCCAGGCCACTTAGCTTTCAAATCGGATTTTATCATTGATCTTCCCTATGTTTATCTTTTACCTACTCTGGCTTTGTTGCTGGCCGTGTGAGTTGTGTGGTGAAGGGATTTTTGCTTGGCTGCATTTCCCCTTCCTTGCTATCCTGCCCTCGCCTTTTGGGTTTGATATGGCGGTTTAGATGAAGCTACAAGCTAGTGTCGCAGGAGTGTTACCTCCACTTTCATTGGGTGCTGCGAGGTGTGTTCTAGTCGAGAGCCCCAAGAATGTACCGCAATGGGGCTTACCTAGGCGGCGGGCATGTTGCAGTTTATTTGAAGCCTTTTTGAGTGCTTCCAACAAGCAGGATGTCCAACTATGTTGTTATCTGTTCAGTATCGAATGCATCCTCAAATTCGAGATTCTCCTTCAAGATATTTTATCAAAATTGACTATGTGACAGTGAGAGTGTTACCAGGAGACCTGATGAAAATTATTGCAAAGATTCTCTATTGAGACCTTACTTGTTTTACGATGTAACTCATGGAAGAGAATCTCATAGGCGTGGATCTGTTTCATATCAGAATATTCATGAAGCACAATTTGCTTTGCAATTATATGAGCTTCTTCAACGAGTCACTAAGTTGGCAGGCATAAAGGTTTCTGTTGGAATTATCACACCTTACAAGCTACAACTGAAATGTTTGCACCGAGAGTTTGATGTTGTCCTCAAATCTGATGAAGGAAAAGGTTTATATATCATTACGGTAGATGCCTTTCAGAGCCAGGAGCGTGATGTAATCATTATGTCTTGTGTCCGAGCTTCAAATCATGGGGTTGGCTTTGTAGCTGATATTCGCCGCATGAATGTGGCACTAGCATGAGCTCGCAGAGCACTTTGGGTTAAGGGCAAAGCAGCTGCATTGAAGCAATCTAGTGACTGGTCAGCCTTAATTGAGGATGCTAAGTCTAGGGACTGTTTTATGGATATGGAGTCTGTACCAAGAGATTTTTTTTGGTTATAAAGCCATCTTCTTTTGCTTCGTCTCAGACTAGGGCTGCTCCTAATATGAGAGCACCAAGGTTAGGAGGTCCAAATCAGAAACAATCAGATGCATATGGAGATGGTGGAGGTGTTTGGATGAATGACGAAGGATCAAGTTCAATTGCCAAAAATGGGGCCTACAGAAGTTCTAGGGCTAATTTGGAGCGGTGTTCGGAGGATTTTGGATCTACTTCTGAGAAACCCAGGGATGCATGGAAAGAATATTTGGGAAGAGAAGATAGGGTGTCACCAGAAGATCAATGAGGGAATGATAATCGGGTGTCAATGCGACCCGACCGAACTATGGGTAGAGATGCACATTGTGGACTATACAATTGATTTTATGAAGTCAAGAGCATGGCCATTAACAGAGTTTGGACCTTCAGGAGATGAGGAAGAGAAGTTGTTGTTGTTCGAGCCCTGGTCGATGTGCTTGTTGGATTGGAAGAATTCTAATCAGGCATGTTAAATCTACTCCTTGTAATAGTTTTCTACCTTCTTTCAGTATCTTGAAATTAATATTCTTTCCTCTTGAATGGCGCCTAGACAAAATGTTTTCATGGTTGTTTATATCGCTGCTGATTCTCATGTTGGTTGTTCCTTTAAATCTCATTCCAATTTCACTGGTTTTGCTTGGAATGTTCTTTTCCTCTCTTATAGCTTACTCTACTTCATATTTGTCTAAATGGGCTACTGCAATATTGAGTGATGCAGTCTAGTTCGTAGGGAAGGAAACATTATAGAGTTTCGTTTGCTTATATGACTCTCTTTTAAAAGAATTCTGTAATGGTATTTATAATTGAAGGCTTACTATATGGAAGGTTAAGCCTTCATATCTCTATTTGGTTGAATAAATACGTATTTCCTGTTTATGGCTCTCCTGTTTTGCTAAAAGGTACATTAATAGTGACATTGTGTTCTAAAACTTGTTTAAGCCTATGGGCATTCCTTACTTTTTGTTTAATTAGAAAATGGCATTAGGGTTTTGCTTTAGAACTGTACATGGTTGACTTTTGTACCCAGTTCTAGAGGATGAATAACCTGACATCTATTTTGGCCTCTACGTGTTGAGAGAATTACTATACCTACTTCTTGGTTCAAAATCTTGTTTGATTAAAATAAGGGGGAAACATTGTAAGTTTAACTTAATGAAATCTCTACAATTTTTATTAAGGGTCATGGGCAAGCTATTAATAATGGACCAAACAAAAGTTGTAGGTGAATCCATTGTATTGGACTCATGAACTTGTTTCTGTTAGATGACAATGATTACGGTGATAATATAATAGGTGGCTATTATAATCATCTGTTTGATATTTGTTGACATTTCCTTGATAAGCTCACATGGATCGGGTAAAATTTCCATCTTCTATACCATTGGCAAGGAGCTAATAGAACTTCTAGGTCTGACTGCACTGCGTAACCTTCCTGATGGATATGTGTGTTGGTTCTTATTTTTGTGCTTGCACTCGTGGTAAGGTCTTATGAGTCTGGGGCATCGCTGGTGTATTACCCACCATGTATCGAATCCCTTTGTTTTCGAACTCGAATATCTTATTCTTCAAACTTGGTTACTAAAAGTCCCATTTTGTGGCTTTGTTAAGGAAATCAATTTTTATTTTTATTTTAAAATACTTATTGACATTGTCGGAAATATATAAAAATTATTAACGACTTTTGGGTTTAGCCTTCCCTTATATTATGTAGAGAAGTTGACGATTAGGATAAGGTTTGTTGGTAGAATAATGGCCCTTTTTGTGTCTCATTTGTACACTTTTGGATGAGTGGATTTGTTTTGTTAACTAGTACTACGTTTAAGAAATCCTATAAGAAGGTAGTGGTAAAACTCCTTGGTTAAAACTGAAACTATAGTTGTTTTTCTTTTAAGGGCGTCGAACCCATATTACTATGAAGCCTTCCCCTGGGAGATTTGGATAACGTTGTTTTGTTTCGCGCCTACTGATCATAATTAGTATGTTTTGTCTTCTCTTGGATCTCTTTAGATGGATGGATTGAGTATTGGATTCCAATCACGTAATCCATAGGATTACATGAAGGAAATATCAACACTCTTGACTTTCTTGTTCCTAACCCATAAGGTCTTGCCTTGTTTTATGTGATTTTGTTCTTACTGGTATTTTGACTTTCTCCTTGTTGGATGGTTTAGATTTCTTTCTCATGCGAATAATTTTGGAGTTGTGGGTTGTGATTTAATCCATTTTTGAATTAGAACATTCCTTTCTTGATATTGTTATATGTTAGCTTACTATTGCAATGTGTAGCCTTAACATGCTCAGTTCTCGCGAAATTGATTCTAGCTAGTATTTGTGCAGATGGATTATGTGAGTAGATTAAAGGAAAGAGTTGTAAAGGTTTCACAAGGTAATTTATGAAGTTCCTTGTAAAAATGTCCAATGTGAGGTAAATTTTGTAATAGTGCTTGCAAAGGAGTTTAGAAGACCTCTTGCCTTGGGTTGTTCTGAAATTGCGTGATGATGTTGTCTTGTCCTTCTGTAGGCAAACTGGTAACTTACCTTTGTGAGAAATGGTATTCAATCTTTACATTGATATGAGTATTGTAAAACTTTGATCTTGAGAATAAATTGTCAAGTTAAATCTTTCTAAGATTGAGTGACAATATATTATAAGTAAAGTAAAATGGGTCGGTTAACCCTTAAAGAAGCTAAACAAAAATAATAATTTTATATTCAACACATAAATGTAGAGGTGATCTATTTGAAATCAAATAATTCCATGAGTGATCAAAATGAAACCATCCTTTGTGAAGTAAAAATTTTATAACTTGATATCCCTAGCTACACTGTGCGAACATTATCCTTTTTATGGTGAATTCTTAGAATGATCCTAAGGTGAAACAAATTGTTAGTTGATATAAGATAATAAGATTTAATAAGTAGGAGGAATCGGTTTCAAACCACGCAACTGTCTCAATCGCTTGAAAGGTAAATTGTTTTCTTTTGTAAAAATCATCCAAAGAAGCCTAAGTAAAATATTTAATAATTTTCGATAAATCCTCAAGCTTCAATAAAAACCGGGTTAATAATTAATGAGGTCATAAAGATGAATTCAACTCGACTTTCTTCCTCTAACTAGTTTTTTTAGGTGCTTGTAATCTTTCTCTTGAGCATGTTGAAAGTGAATCCATATTGTAATAAGGTTATGAGTGAGTTTTAGTAGCATAAGTGAGGATAGATGGCCTTGTGGAATTAAATTACCTCCTTTATTAAATAATCGAATTAAGCAAATAAATGTCATAATAGAGAAGATTTAAAGATGATTACTCAGTGTCAAAAGAATAAACTTAGCTTGGTAAGATGAATTGTATGAATCATATCTTGAGCCTCCTTGAAAACGTAAGCTAAGAATTGCAAGATGTCTTTTAAAAATAAATAACCCTCAAGAATATCTCATTGTGGTTGGCCCTATTTGTTAGAGTGTTCTGTGGTTGGAATTCTATGTTGTCTTGTAAAAAAAAGAAAAGTGTATTATCCTTTTGGGTGTGAACGTTTCCGTGCTGACCTTGTGGTCATCCCCGTAACAAGTGGTTCCTAGAGTTGGTTGTAACTTTGTGACGACATGTTGTGTCGTGTTATGTGTCAAAGCAAGTCAAAAAAAAATTATCCTGTCTTTTACTGTGTTGTTCGTGTGTGTGAATTAATGGGTCGTTACACTTGGTATCAGAGCGTAGGTTCATGCTCTCAAACCTATGGGCCGGATTGGTGTTGTATGGTGATGCTACATGATGATGATGATGATGTTACATGGTGGTGGTAGATATTGGGAGAGTAATGTGCTTTAAGCGTGATGTGATCCATGTCGTAATTGTGATATTGTGAACGCACGTGATGTGTATGTCACTCAGTGCGTATTTGTTATCATATTGATGTGCTGGGGATGGGAGTATTCTCTCTCCTTCTTGTGGATTCTATGAAGAGTTCACGTGTGAATTACTATTTGTGGACGTGTGAAAAGAATTATAAAGTGGATGACATAGTGTTAGAGCATTGTGGCATATTGTGATATGTGGGTGTATCAATGTGTTGTATGACTAGATTGATGTTAAAAGAAATGAGTTGTATCATGATGTTTTTACCATGTTTTGAAGAAATGTGTGTACCACCTTGTTATGTAGCAATGGATGTTATGTTGTGATGTACTATGTTCATCGTATGTATGATTTGTGCAAATATGTAATGCTTCATGTTGTGATTTGGGTTCATACGGTGAGTGTATGAACCCTATCGTATGGTGATTGCGCTTGGGTGTAGAATGTGGTAAAGTGATGTGTTACACTCAATGAATCTATGATTGTGATCTACCTTGTATACGTACCACCATTGTGTTAGTGATGTAGTTACATGTTATGTTGTGAACCTTACGCTAACCGACCCTAAGGGAAATCGGTAGAAGTGTATGTTGAGAGTGAGGAATGGTGTACCATGGGTCAATAACTCGAACCAAAATTCGGTTTAGTAGATAACAACCTATGATTCTTTCCTCTCTCCCTATGTGGTTGCATGTATGCAACCTAAGTACAACTATGACTATGTTTAGCCTTTTCAAAGTGGTGGCGGGATGATTCGGTAGAGGTGATGACAGTTGTATTATTGATATGTATTTTATGAGCTGAGGCTCGATGTTCCGAGTGCTAGCAACTCGTTGAGTACCCCTTTGGTGGCCAGATAAGGCCACATAGTTATCGGAATGTGACATTATTATAAGTTGATTTTATTCGTAAATTGAGCTTTTTACTTTATTTGTAAGGATCAACAGACTTTTCTTGATTGCCATGCTTTACAATTTTTGGCATTTCCTTGGTTTGTGGCACTAACATGGGGATTTTGATACTAACTATGGCTATTTGGCCATTTATTTTGCTTGATTTTGGGTCTTCTTTTAAATTTGGAATTTTTACCGCCTTGTCCAAGGCTTGCACTTTGCCCCTTGGTGCTTAGATTGGATTGTTGTGCTGGTTCTATTTTCGTGATGTGTGGAATAGGGTCATGGGATGCACCATGGAATGGTTGGACCTATGGACCCGCTTTGTTGTATGGGGGTACGCCCCAAGGAGTTACAGATAACTAGTGGGTTGTTGAACTACGCGTTATTATGTTACTTGGGTTAGGAGTGTTCGAACTCTATGCATCTTGGACCATAGGGTCAACCGGCCTCCTTGAGGGAGGCATAAGAGTTTGAGGGAGGCATAAGAGACTTGAGGGAGGCATAAGAGTTTGAGGGAGGCATATGATATTTGTGTATATGGTTGATGTTTTGGGATATATGTTGAGTTATTTTGATGTTTTGGTAGTGGTCTTTTGATGTATGTGTTACTCATGTCAGATGGATATGTGTTGTGATGTTGTGGATATGGAATTGATGCCCTTGTGGACACTATGTACCTGTAGCATTTTTTTGGTGTTATGTGAATTTTTTTCATCGATGCAAATTGAGGAAATGTCTGGTGGATTGTAGTACTCTTTTGTTCAAGTATTTAATATGTCAGTCATAGATGTGTGACGAGTACTATGTTATGTGGATCGTGCCTATTCCATTCCGTATTTGAGTAACTTTTGTGGTGTAATACAATCATGAAGTATATACTTGTGTGTTTGTGAAATTGTAGCATCTTGTTTGACCCCCCAGTAGGGCGTTGTGACCGTAGTTCATGATTGGGCATCCACAAGAATGAATAAATTAAAATTCTACAACAATGAAATTTTAAAGGACTTGAATGAAGAATAATGCTAATGGAAAGGAACTAATGAAATAATAAATAAGAGGGAACTGCCAATCTTCACAGAACCTTGAAAGTTAAAATTTCTACCAAATGTTCCTAAGGCTACCTTGTGACCGTGCTTTAATCAACTAAAATTTTAAACCATAGGGTGTGTTTTCTTCTTTATCTATCCCTTGTTGCGTACCATTTCCTTTCCTCTATGTAATGTCGCATCGAGGACGATGCTTTCTTAAGGGGAGGAGAATGTAATGCCCCTGTTCGGCATCGACTTTCGCTGTTACGTCCTTGTCCTGTTGCGTGTCATTGAATGCTGAATTGAGCTCCCTTTTCTATCGTTAGGTGACTTTTACCCTATTTGCGAAGTTATTTTTTTAGCACCCTTTCTTCTTCTTTCGTCTGTCATGCCTTCGATCTATGGAATGCTTAATGTCGTTTGTTAAAAAGAGTTCTATTGGAATATTAAAATATTTACAAGTTACTTTTAGATGTAATTATTAAAAGATACCTAGCTGTGGAACCTTTTTGTGTTAGAAAATAAAATAAAATAAAATTTATCATCCTTGTGCCATGGTTAGTTTGTAAGGGATGGGAGACATATCTTGTCACTTCCTTAATGAATTTTAATTTCTTGTTTGGCGTGAGACAGCAGTGGGAGATTGTTTTTTTAAATTCTTTTTGGTAGTGGGCTGCATACTTTAATTTTAGATGTTCCAGCAAATCTTTCCCAGATTTTCTTCTTGTTAGCTGCGTGGATGGTTGGTGATTGTGCAGGACTTTTTGTACTCCTTTTTACCTGCTACAGCCTGCAATTATTTTTCTCTGACGCTGGCCGCTTAGCTTTCAAATCAGATTTTATCATTGATCTTCCCTGTGTTTATCTTTTACCTACTCTGGCTTTGTTGCTGGCCGCGTGAGTTGTGTGGTGAAGGGATTTTTTTGCTTGGCTGCGTTTCCCCTTCCTTGCTATCCTGCCCTTGCCTATTGGGTTTGATATGGCGGTTTTAGATGAAGCTACAAGCTAGTGTCGCAGGCGTGTTACCTCCACTTTCATTGGGTGCTGCGAGGTGTGTTCTGGTCGGAGAGCCTCAGCAACAGCCTGCAACAGGGCTTAGCCAGGCGGCAGGCATGTTGCAGTTTAGTTGAAGCCTTTTTGAGCACTTCCAACAAGTAGGATGTCCAACTATGTTGTTATCTGTTCAGTATCGAATGCATCCTCAAATTCGAGATTCTCCTTCAAGATATTTTATCAAAATTGACTATGTGACAGTGAGAGTGTTACCAGGAGACCTGATGAAAATTATTGCAAAGATTCTCTATTGAGACCTTACTTGTTTTACGATGTAACTCATGGAAGAGAATCTCATAGGCGTGGATCTGTTTCATATCAGAATATTCATGAAGCACAATTTGCTTTGCAATTATATGAGCTCCTTCAATGAGTCACTAAGTTGGCAGGCATAAAGGTTTCTGTTGGAATTATCACACCTTACAAGCTACAATTGAAATTTTTGCACCGAGAGAGTTTGATGTTGTCCTCAAATATGATGAAGGAAAAGGTTTATATATCATTACAAAGTAGATGCCTTTCGTGAGCCGTGGAGCGTGATGTAATCATTATGTCTTATGTCCGAGCTTCAAATCATGGGGTTGGATTTGTAGCTGATATTCGCCGCATGAATGTGGCACTAGCACGAGCTCGTAGAGCACTTTGGGTTAAGGGAAACGCAGCTGCATTGAAGCAATCTAGTGACTGGTCAGCCTTAATTGAGGATGCTAAGTCTAGGGACTATTTTATGGATATGGAGTCTGTACCAAGAGATTTTTTTGGTTATAAAGCCATCTTCTTTTGCTTCGTCTCAGACTAGGGCTGCTCCTAATATGAGAGCACCAAGGTTAGGAGGTCCAAATCAGAAACAATCAGATGCATATGGAGATGGTGGAGGTGTTTGGATGAATGACGAAGGATCAAGTTCAATTGCCAAAAATGGGGCCTACAGAAGTTCTAGGGCTAATTTGGAGCGGTGTTCGGAGGATTTTGGATCTACTTCTGAGAAACCCAGGGATGCATGGAAACAATCTTTGGGAAGAGAAGATAGGGTGTCACCAGAAGATCAACGAGGGAATGATAATCGGGTGTCAATGTGACCCAACCGAACTATGGGCAGAGATGCACATTGCGGACTATACAATTGATTTTATGAAGTCAAGAGCATGGCCGTTAATAGAGTTTGGACCTTCAACAGGCTGAGGAAGAGAAGTTGCACGTGTTGTGTTACCGCGTTGTCCGAGCCCTAGTTCACGTGCTTGTTGGATTGGAAGAATTTTAATCAGGCATGTTAAATCTACTCCTTGTAATAGTTTTCTACCTTCTTTCAAGATCTTGAAATGAATATTCTTTCCTCTTGAATGGTGCCTAGACAAAATGTTTTCGTGGTTGTTTATATCACTTTGCTTTGATTGTGTTGGTTGTTCCTTTAAATCTCGCTCCAATTTCACCGGTTTTGCTTGGAATGTTCTTTTCCTCTCTTATATCTTACTCTACCGCATATTTGTCTAAATGGGCTACTACAATATTGAGTGATGCAAAATCTAGTTTGTAGGGAAGGAAACATTATAGAGTTTCGTTTGCTTATATGACTCTCTTTTAAAAGAATTCAGTAAAGGTATTTATAATTGAAGGCTTACTATATGGAAGGTTAAGCCTTCATATCTCTATTTGGTTGAATAAATATGTATTCCCTATTTATGGCTCTCCTGTTTTGCTAAAAGGTACATTAATAGAGACATTGTGTTCTAAAACTTGTTTAAGCCTATGGGCATTCCTTACTTTTTTTTTAATTAGAAAATGGCATTAGGGTTTTGCTTTAGAACCGTACATGGTTGACTTTTGTACCCAGCTTCTAGAGGATGAATAACTGACATCTATTTTGGCCTCTACGTGTTGAGAGAATTACTATACCTACTTCTTGGTTCAAATCTTGTTTGATTAAAATAAGGGGTAAACATTGTAAGTTTAATCAATGAAATCTCTACAATTTTTATTAAGGGTCACGAGCAAGCTATTAATAAATGGATCAAAACAAAAGTTGTAGGTGAATCCATGGTATTGGACTCGTGAACTCATTTCTTGTTAGATGACAAATGATTACAAACGTGATAATATAATAGGTGGCTATTATATTCATCTATTTGATATTTGCTAGAAATTTCCTTGATAAGCCCACATGGATCGGGTAAATTTCCATCTTCTATACCATTGGCAAGGAGCTCATAGAACGTCTAGGTTTGAATGCACTGTGTAACCTTCCTGATGGATATGTGTGTTGGTTCTTATTTTTGTGCTTGCACTCGTGGTAAGGTCTTTTGAGTCTGGGGCATCACTGGTGTATTACCCACCGTGTATCGAATCCCTTTGTTTTCGAACTCGAATATCTTATTCTTCGAACTTGGTTACTAAAAGTCCCATTTTGTGGCTTTGTTAAGGAAATCAATTTTTATTTTAATTTTAAAATACTTATTGACTTTGTCGGAAATATATATAAAAATTATTAACGACTTTTGGGTTTAGCCTTCCTTATATTATGTAGAGAAGTTGATTTATTAGGATAAGGTTTGTTGGTAGAATAATGGCCCTTTTATGTCTCATTTGTACGATTTTGGATGAGTGGATTTGTTTTGTTAACTAGTACTACGTTTAATAAATCCTATAAAAGGTAGTGGTAAAACTCCTTGGTTAAAACTGAAACTATAGTTGTTTTTCTTTTAAGGGCGTCGAACCCATATTACTATGAAGCCTTCCCATGGGAGATTTGGATAACGTTGTTTTGTTTTGCGCCTACGATCATAATTAGTATGTTTTGTCTTCTCTTGGACCTCTTTAGATGGATGGATTGAGTATTGGATTCGAATCACGTAATCCATAGGATTACATGAAGGAAATATCAACACTCTTGACTTTCTTGTTCCTAACCCATAAGGTCTTGCCTTGTTTTATGTGATTTTGTTCTTACTGGTATTTTGAATTTCTCCTTGTTGGATGGTTTAGATTTCTTTCTCATGCGAATAATTTTGGAGTTGTGGGTTGTGATTTAATCCAGTTTTGAATTAGAACATTCCTTTCTTAATATTGTTATATGTTAGCTTACTATTGCAATGTGTAGCCTTAACATTCTCAGTTCTCGCGAATTGATTCTAGCTAGTATTTGTGCAGATGAATTATGCGAGTAGATTAAAGGAAAGAGTTGTAAAAGTTTCATCAGTGTAATTTATGAAGTTCCTTGTAAAAATGTCCAATGTGAGGTAAATTTTGTAATAGTGCTTGCAAAGGAGTTTAGAAGACCTCTTGCCTTGGGTTGTTCTGAAATTGCGTGATGATGTTGTCTTGTCCTTCTGTAGGCAAACCGGTAACTTACCTTTGTGAATGGTATTCTATCTTTACTTTGATATGAGTATTGTAAAACTTTGATCTTGAGAATAAATTGTCAAGTTAAATCTTTCTAAGATTGAGTGACAATATATTATAAGTAAAGCAAAATGGGCTCGGTTAACCCTTAAAGAAGCTAAACAAAAATAATAATTTTATATTCAACACATAAATGTAGAGGTGATCTATTTGAAATCAAATAATTCCATGAGTGATCAAAATGAAACCATCCTTTGTGAAGTAAAAATTTTATAACTTGATATCCCTAGCTAGACTAGCGAACATTATCCTTTTATGGTGAATTCTTAGAATGATCCCGTAGTGCCCACTTCCCTTCGACTTCGTTTTGTTTTGTTGTTTTCTTAGACTCGATTACTTCACTTTGGATTATTATGACATCTTGCTTAGCATGTTAGTAGATATCACGGACATTGGACTGTTATTGTTTTGATCTTTATATGATGCATATGGTTTACTCGGTGGACATTTGATGACGATATTTGTATACTTTTGACAGGGATATTCATCTTAATTCTGACATGGGATATATTTAATCATATTCAGTAGAACTTGATAATTTGACTAATGTGATGATCGTTTTGATATAAATGAAATATGGAATAAGAATGTGCTAGAAAGTGTTAAGTGATTTCGTACTTGCATAGATGATAGTAAATCAGGTGTTGATTATTTTAGATTATATTGTATATTTGGCATGAATGTTTTAATGCGGCCAATAGGCCGAAGGAGGTATTTTTGTTCTGCAGGTATATTACATTCACAACAAAATTGGGGAGTGGAGACCAACCACATCGGAATTCGAGAAGAATCCAACTAAGGTCACCATGGCAACAAGTAATTGTGTGTGTGTTAGAATTATCTGGTAAAGGGAAAATTGTGACCTAGGGATCATGTGTTGTTTTGTTTAATTTTTCCCTTTTACTATGTTAGTATGTGTTGCTCTTAGTAAGTGAATTTTTTTACTTGTGTTATTTTTCATATTCCTTGGATTGGAGTTTGCCCCTTTGTTAGCCATGGGTTGTAGTGGGTTAATTAAGTTAAATTGAGATTTTCCTAAACTAATTAAAAGATGTGACCTAAGAGAGTTCATTTATTAACCTTGATTTACTTTGGATTTTGTTTGGATTGATGTGTGTGTTTGAGTTTGAGTGTAACACACTCTACCCCACATGGGAAACTCGAATTTTGCCTTGAGGCCAAATTTCAAAGCTTGTGGGACAAGTCAAACTTGTCCCACACCTCTTAAAACCCCATGCCAACCCTACCTATGGGTTGGAAGGCCAAATTTAGGGTCTTTTAGGTGTTTTGGGGGATAAAAGGGTAAAAATATTAATTGCACTTTCTTTCAAATTTAATTTTGTCCTTTGAGGGAGTGGGCTTAGTTGGAGTGTGCAAGTTACTTGTCTTTCTTTCAACCACTTATTAATGGTGCATTGGAATTTGTTGTTGACAAAATGATGTGGAGTGGAGGGAAAAGGAGGTGGCATCCTACTTGGAGCCACATCATCCCTCCCTCTCTTTTCTCTATTTATTTGAGCCTCTTGTTTGTCTTGGGGGTTGGAAGTTTTCATGTTTTAGTCTTTTTGTATTTTGTAGAGGAGAGGATTTGGAAGGAGCTTGTGAATTTTTGGAGCTTGTGGATGCTTGTGAGAACTTTGTTGGAGCTTGTGGATGCTTGCTTGATGCTTGGAGGGATTTGAGACTTCACATTTGGAGCAAGCTCTACCATGGAAAGGTAGGAGCTTCCCCTTTGTTGCATTATGTTTCTTTTGTCATATGAATGTATTTTTATGTTGTGTTGAATGTGTTGTTTGAAATGCTTGTTGGGAATGGGTAGAATGCCTAAGTTGGGAGTGAGAGGAGACTATGGGGAGCTAAATTGAGGGAGGCATAAGAGATCATGTGCTTGAGGAGGGAGCTTGGGTTGGGTGTCCACCTTGTAAGAGAAATGCATGCATTTCTTCTTGTTTTACTTTGAGGGAGCCATAAGAGTTGAGGGAGGCATAAGAGTGAATGGAGGGATAAGGGGTACTTGAGGGAGGCATAAGAGTTGTTAGGGGTATTGTGTTTACATTGGAGGCTTTTAGGTGGCACCCATTTCCATTGGGAGGCATAAGTGGCTTCCCCATATGTCTTACTCTTGTGGCTTTCTTGGTAAGCCTTGTGACTAGTTGTTTGTGATTGTTTTCCCTCTTTTTGTGACTATGGATTCTCTTGTTTTGAAGGAATATGGAATGCATGTGAAATGTTATGTTTAGTCATGTGGAAGCTTGTAGTTGCCATGAGTTGGATTCTCTCCCATTGTGATGTGGTTGGGGCTCGGGGCCAATGGAGAGGATGGCTTCTCTTCTCCATTGGGTATTTGGTTGGGAGGAGAGCGTTGCCTCTCCTTTATTTTGTTGTAAATCAAGCAAACTATGGAGGAGCCACCTGTTGATATTTGGAGCACAAAAACCTTGTTGTTGACAATGTAAAAAAACACCATGTATTTACCCACCTTGAGTGGAGGAAAATGTAATATTGCTTTGCTTTCTCTAGTTTCCATTATGTTAAATTTGTTTCCACATGAAGTAGAAAATGTTGTAACAAAATGTTAAAGGAAAGTTGCATTGAAATGATAGTATTTCTTACTCTAAAATTTATTGGAAATGTTGTTGAATTCTTTTGTGGAATGTTGGAAAGAAATTACAAAATAAAAAAATATTCTATGCAATTTGTGTCAACTCTCAAGTCATGTAAATATAATTGTGATATATCTAGTGGGTACACTCAGATCTATTTGAATCTCTGGTCTGCAAATATATTGCAGGAAATTTATCTCCATATACCTATATATAATATATTCTATGCAGTTTGTGTTGACTGTCAATAGTTAATTTTCTTGTAATGGAAGAATAGCTGTGATATATTTAGTGGGTGCACACTGAATTATTTGAATCTGTGCATATACATAGATTATCTTCATTTAAATCCAGTTCTTTATGTTCAATTTCCATTTCCCACTTTCACCTGCAAAATGAAAGCTTAACTTCCAAATCCATAGTTCTTATTGGGAGTTTTGCATAGAGATTATCCCTTAAAAAGATATTGATGTTATCCGTATGATCATTAAATTGATCTCATAAACTGTTATATAGTGAAGATAAATTTTTTTGGATAAAACTCTGAATTTTTTTTTTTATGGATGTTTAGATTCAATTCTCATGATTTATCATCCTGATCATTTTGATGACAGATCATAAAACATGATCCAAACTATTAAAATAGAAAAATTCACACAATACTATACAAAAGTTTTATCTTATTTCATGAACTATAAGAGCATAAAATCTCTGATCTAAGAACTCGGTAATGGCATATTGATTTGAAAGGTAAATGAAGACCCGCTATTGTTGGAGTCATGGTCTAGATACCTTTTTCTTTGATTGATTGATGCAGCGTAAGGAAGCACTCAGCAAGGCATGGAGATCGGAACAGTTTACATTATTTATTGATTTTGCTCTTCAAATAAGCAAGCAATTTCTGTAAAGATATTTCAAAATACTATAAAAATATACATAGACTATTATACTACTACAAAAACATATACATGGTATGATATGAAACAGATCCACCTCTAGGAGTTTCTCTCCCACGGGCTGCACCGTGAGACAGAAAGAGCTCAATAGAAAACATTGTAATACCTCCCTCTGTCTCCTTGTGACACTGTCACTGTCCCTTCATCGAGTTGTTCAGCGTATAACTTGAAGGCAGATCCTCGAATTTATTGTTGCATTCAATACTGAACAGATAGCAACATAGTTGGACATGCTGCCTGTTAAACGACTCTCCCCGGCTAGTAGATCCACCTTCGAGCACCATTTCGCCTCCTCACGCGCCCAGGGACAGAAAAAAAAAAAAAACAGTCCAACCGCCTGCTACCCACCTGTATCTTCAGTTTTTTTTTTTCCACAATGTCTTCACGCGGCCGGGACAGCAGGAGGACGACTGTACAGCGATGGATTTGCAAAATCTAAATAAGTAATTGTTTATGCGGCCCGGGGATTGTTGAACACGCCTGTCCAGAGTTAGGTTCATATTTATTTGCCTCATTAAAGCCACGCGGCTGTGTGGAGTGTAGACATTGCAATTTTCAAAGTGAAATAATTGAAAGAGAAATATGCGGCCAGGTGGATTAGTCCGCACGCAATAAGAGGAAATTTCCATGCTCGGCAGGTGGCCATTAAAGCCACCCACCCCAAGCTTGTCTTCAAACTCAAATTCAAATTCTATGGCGCCCACACCGACTTTCACAATTATCTCCCTACTATGTTTTAATCGTAAAGGTATACATTTCAGTACTATCAATCAAAGTAACTTGTCATTGTTGAGATATTTCATACTTAAAGGCATAGAGAAAACTGAGTAAACATTCAATTTAATATTGTCCGGTACTTACTTTAATTGGTTTCAAGGCATAAACATCGGAATAGCTTGTTAGTTGACCAAATTGCTATAGTTAGTCTTTCTAATCTTGTAAGATAGTTTGGGGTTATCCCAACGACTAAGGATTACATACACATCCTACTTTCATTCTTCTCCGTTGTATAAGTACTTTGTTATATCTTTCGCCCCTTGTCATTTCTTAATATGTTATTTTTTTACACATAACACATCTTGATTCACGTTTGTATCGTTGTCTATTGGGTCTCCTTTTGGGTCTCAGACTAGTGGTACTAGAGGTATTATACTTCGTTGACTTACTATCAATCATCTTTTATATACGTATAGTATAACTTTTCAACCCAATAATCAACTATTATCCTTCTAATAATTGACCACTAATTTTGATAAGCCTCCTTTAAAAGAATTTTGTATTTGCAAAAACATATTTCTCTCAACTTGTTATTGTTTTAAATTTATATAGCTTTTATTTACTTATACCTACAGTACATCCTTGTAAAACAATGTTGTATCAGGGCTAAACTTAGAACTTGGAGCTAACTGTAAGGAGTCTTAAAAAAAATAAAAAAATTTAGTCGCATTTTCGGGATTAATTGTTTATGGTGCGTCGTCGTCGTCGCCATCGTGGGCGTCGTCTTTTGGCGGCGTTACAGATCCTAAGGTGAAACAAATTGTTAGTTATATAAGATAATAAGATTTAATAAGTAGGAGGAATCGGTTTTGAAACCATGCAATCTGTCTCTCAACCGCTTGAAAGGTAAATTGTTTTCTTTTGTAAAATCATCCAGTGAAGCCTAAGTAAAATATTTAATAATTTTCGATAAATCCTCAAGCTTCAATAAAAACCGGGTTAATAACTAATGAGGTCATAAAGATGAATTCAACTCGACTTTCTTCCTCTAACCATTTTTTTTTTTAGGTGCTTGGTAATCTTTCTCTTGAGCATGTTGAAAGTGAATCCATATTGTAAGAAGGTTATGAGCGAGTTTTAGTAGCATAAGTGAGGATAGATGGCCTTGTGGAATTAAATTACCTCCTTTATTAAATAATCAAATTAAGCAAATAAAATGTCATAATAGAGAAGATTTAAGGATGATTACTCAAAGTGTCAAAAGAATAAACTTAGCTTGGTAAGATGAATTGTATGAATCATATTTTGAGCCTCCTTGAAAAACGTAAGCTAAGAATTGCAAGATGTTTTTTAAAAATAAATAACCCTCAAGAATATCTCATTGCGGTTGGCCCTATTTGTTAGAGTGTTCGTCGTTGGACTTCTACGTTGTCTTGTAAAAAAAAGAAAAGTGTATTATCCTTTTTTTGGGTGTGAACGCTTCCGCTTTGACCTTGTGGTCATCCCCGTAACAAGTGGTTCCTAGAGTTGGTTGTAACTTTGTGAAGACATGTTGTGTCGTGTTATGTGTCAAAGAAAGTCAAAAAAATTATCCTGTCTTTTACTGTGTTGTTCGTGTGTGTGAATTAATGGGTCATTATAGGCGCCATGTGTCTAAGGTCCAAGATAGTCTCCTTTGGCATGTTGAAAAGTCCAAGTGAAGGGCGAGTGAGAAGAAGCCTCCAAGTGTCCTCCTGGGTTGTGTATCAAAACTCGATAATAGTCATGGAGATAAAGGATGCTAAGGAATTTGTTCTAGCCTTGGACACATTTGTAGTTATGTATCATAGGAGAGACATAATGCGAAGGTCATGGGTGAGAGAAGTTAGGGAGGGTAGGGGTCTGATGTTATAGCCAAAGTGCCAAAGGCATATATTTAAAAAACCTTATTTCTTTCTAAATACACCCCTATATTGAAGATGGAATATCAAGTGCTTCATAAATTTTAGGTTTTCAAAGACGCTTACCTTAGGCATCGTATCATATATAGATTCCACAATTTTTGGCCCAAGATTTCTCGATTACATGAATGGATCAATGAATAATGGGGCACTAAAATAAAAGGTAAGATCGAACTCTACCCACGCTTAAAAGTGTACATTTGACACAATACCTATCTCGGTTTACACTCCCGTGCCTCCCCAACAACTTTGGGATGATTCTTACCTTGATTCCATTGGAAATATTTTGGGGGCCTATTAAATATTCCATAATGCTACTTTTGTACAACTCCATACCACTTATGCTATAATTCTTATGGATTTAGATTTTAGTTTGCTAATGTGGAAAATAAAGAATTCCTTTGGCATTTTTTCTTCCTTTTAATTTCTTAAGAAACTAGATCAAGACTTCTATTTTGGTGAAAAAACTTGTCTTTTATTATTATGTGGAAGCTATTGTTTCCCGTTTCTTTATGTAGTGAAGAAGAGTCTTTAGAGGTGACCAAAAACATCTACATTAGAATAAACTTGTGTGGATGTGAAGAAAGGTTGGAAGCAAAGGAAACTCGACTGTGAAGATTGGTAGAGGCACAGAGAAGTTCTAGCTACTTAGCCAATAGTGAGGAGCAACCAATAAATAACCAAACAACCCAAGTATAAGAAGACGAAGGAACATGTAAGGAGAAACCCGCAATGAACTCCAAAAGTAAATACATTGTGTGCAAATGCGTAAGGAAGTATTTAAAAATTAGTTAGAAAGAAAAGATTCTTTAATAAGATAAAAACATGATTACAACCCCAATTTCATCAATTCCAATATAATAATGCAAACAAATTGTCACCAAGGTAAATCCTATGATACCGTGGAGCAACCCGAGAGCATGAAAATTGTTCCCAAAGAAGCTATCATTTCTGTAAACAATAATAGGGATGTGTTTCCTTTGAGATACCGAATTCAAGCCCAAGAGATGCTCATTTCTACTTTGAGTTGTTAAAGTCTACAAAAATTACATAATGAGGAAATATTGCAGAAAATGTTGCATGAATAAATCATGTTCAAATTATGGTACTTGAATGGAGAAGATTCATGCCAAGATCGAAGATGGATATGATGTAGATGATGAACGTGAGACATAACACTCACAAGAGAATCTACTTCTTACTTCATAAGAACATTGAGCCCACCTCTTCATTTGAAACTCAAGAAACGAGATCACATCTCGGTCATAGTGATTTAAAGAAATCCAAAAGACATCCTCACAAGAAGAAGAAGAAGGGACCCATCACGACTCAAAGGGATGATTACTTAGAAGAATAAGTACCAAAATTAGAAGATGAAGATGATGATGTTTTAGGGTTACTTTTCTAAAAAACAATGAAATAAGGGGGAAGGTTGGCTTATTTCATAATCCTCACATTAATCTCCATATCCCATGTGATCTGTGACCTTCTAAGTCATCACATGTGTCTTTGTTTCTACCGCACTCACCCATTTTTGTATATATTCACCAGCTTTAGTGTTGTTTAATCATTCAATGTAATTTAATATTATTCATTTCACTTCAAAATTTTCTAAACTTTTGTTATGGATATTTTATTTAAAATTGTGAATCCAAGTTTGTGGACTCCACCCACAACTAATTTGTGAAAAATAAAACGTGAAAAAAATTTCATATAAAATCCATAATTCAAATTATTTTAAGAATTCCACATTAATATTAATTTGACATTTGTGACAATTTAAATATTTTTGGTAAAATGCATGATGAAAACCATTCTAAAATTATATATTTTTATAATTATAGTATTTGTGACAATTTAAATATTGTAACATATCTACAATGAAAACATTGTTACAATTTTTAAACTTTATGCATACATCAATCATTTAATTTTAGTATTTATATTTTATCAATTTTATTTTTTTGTTGTATAATATGATAATAGATTAACTATTTTAATTTAATTATAGAATGTTTACGTAATATTTTAAATGATATTTTATGAAAATAGATTAAGAAAATAAATATTTTTATTAAAAAATAATTATAAAATGAAGAATATTATTTTTAGAAATATGTAGATGAATATTAAAATTAAAATGTTTCAATCACATACATCTTTAATACTTTAAAAATATAGTAGTGTCAAGCTTTATACAAATAATATTTTAATAATATTATGTTATTAATAAAAATAGTTTGAAAGAATTAACTCATTAAAAATAAACATATTTTTAATTTAAAGATTTTAAAGATGTCAAATGTATATATTGTTATTATATTATTATTATTTCCTATTAGATTGGGTAAAAATTAGATTTTTAAGGGATCAAGAACCCTAAACAAATGAAAGATAGAGCATTGAGGCGCAAAATAAGAAACAACAAAGAAATGAGTCAAAAAGACCCAGGACTAAGCAAACAAAAAAACCTAAAGCCTAAGGATGGAAAACAATGGAACCAACATACCACTCTGTAAAAGTAAATTTTCCCATAAGTAAACCTATCCCCCTAGAGCATCCCCCTATGAGATCTTAGTTTCATCCTAACAGGTGGGTGGTCATCTTTTCTTTTCTTATTGTTGTTCATTATTGACCACCAAGCCCATGAAACAATATCATCCAACTCAAATCACCCGCAATGCATAATGTCTCTCCTTCCAAGATCAATCACAAGGTCCACATCATAAGCCAACGGTATTTCGTGATTTTACATGGTATCAACACCAAAATAGGCTTGATTACTGACTATTGATACAACATGAACCCTTGCGTTAGGAACATTGACCACCAAATAATTTTAAATATATTCCCCCTCTTTTACCAAGTATCACCCTTCCACCCCACCGAAAAACCTACCCATTTCATTTTTATCTTCCAGGGATCGAACTCTTCTTATTTTTCTTCGGCCGTAACATATTCATCATTCTCTTCATCCAAAGCATTGTCATCGTTCACTTATTCTTCTCCAACATTCACGTACCAAAAACAAGAATCAATGGCCTTGCAGTAGGTGACAGGGTAACTTCTCAACCTTCTACATTTGGCACAAAACAGTCTCGAGCATTCCAGTTCTATTTTTTGCACCCAGGATCCATTATGAGAGTTGAGAATAATTTTTTTTTAGTATTTTAGTGTCATCTAGGATAGAGACACACAATATAGCATACACTAATCTTGACCTAGATTTTATTTTAGGATTCATAGTGATGAGGATTCGCATACATCTATCCACACGCAAAACATTTCTGCTTCCCAAAACTCTAGCGCGAATGTAGGGAGACGTATCCATACGTGGAGGCAATTGAAAGTGAGATTGTTTGGAACACCTTGTTCCCACATGTAAAAAAGTAGGGCATCCTTGCTATAGAACAATGGAGCTCAGTGGAGAACATTTTGTATATCATGCCCATTAAGAAAATTAAAGAATAACCCCTCACCATCCAGGGATCTAACATTGATCTTACAGCCCCATTTTCATTTACACCATTCCCCAACACAATCTATGTTGGGCCTAAAACCTACAAACTTTTCTACGATTGAAATTTTTATCTTGTCCTTTTCTTTGTCAATAACTGAACCCAGGATCTCCAAATGTGGATCATCCTCTCTCCAAGAGGGTGTCAGCGTAACAGTTTTTCTATTACCTAAACTAAACAATCTGGCTGCCCACGAGACCTCTTTTGCCATATATTGCCTAATGAAAGTTATTATATTATTAAATTTCATAACTATTTATAAATCTAATTTTATTCAACATAATTAAACATTGAAATTGTTATTTCTTTATATAATATTAAAATAGAGAAAGTTGGTTTAAATTGTTAGTGGTGCAAATTAGATAAATTTTATACAAGATTTGGTGAAAACAAGATTTTTAAATTAGTAAAAAATAATTATTTGATATAATGTAGAAAATAAATTAGTTCATTTCTATATTTGATTTATTTTAATCTTATTTTATGCGTGGAGGAAAATGAATGATTAAAATAGATTTCTGAGACATAAAAGATGAAAAAATAACACTAAAATATTATACTCATACGAAAAAAATTACAAAATTATTCTCTAAACAAACCCTTTAAATCTATACTATCATTGTGAATCTATGATCCAACAAATTTGTATTAACCAAATGTAGAAAAAAAAACCATTACGTAATAGATTCTTTTCACTAAAACAAAAAAATTCCATAAATTTTATAAAAAAATTTCCTAAATTTTATAAAAATTTTCAAATAATTAATACATCTATAATATAAAAACTAATTTTGGGAAATATATTAAATATTATAAGACGTATCAACATGCATCCCAAAATGTAGTTCAAAACTAAATTTGAATTTTTTTGTGTCATATTGTGTGATAACATCATTATGGTGCTTACCATTTAAAATCTATTTTAATTTATTCTAAATCTAAAACAATATAATATTTTCTCAATTCTTACCAACCAAGGGTTTGTACAATCCAATAATAATGATGTCTTTCTCTCGATCCAAACAATTTGTGTTTGATTAACCCATGACAAAAATAATAATTCTTTTGTAATAATTATATCTACAAAATTAGAAATTATTTCAATATATAAATTTATATAAGAACATGCATCACCAAATATAGTTCAAAAACAAAATATAAATTTCAGCACACCATACTGTGAGATAAATTCATTGTTTTGTTTACCTATTGGAGCCTACTAATCGAGGCCTGTAGAGACAAAAAAAAAAATCATTACATCTTTCATTCTTCCTACCATTCCAAAATCAACTAAAACCATTGTTTGTTCCATCACTATCCAACCATTGAGAAAAAAATTAATATTGTCTAGCACAATGGTAAATTGTTCATCACTTAGTTTTTTTATTAATTTATAGGTGAAAAAGAGGGGGAACAAATATTAGCCGTAACATTTACTTATCAATGGTTGGAAAAAATGTATTTAATCCATCCTCAATCTATACGATTTGATGCATCTATTCTGAAACAATTAAATTATCATTTACTTCATGCATGAAAACAAACCTTTAATTATGGGAAAGTTAGATCATATAAAAGATCAATTTAAAGTGAGGATGTTATTTGTGGTCTTAATGTAGCCAATTGATGAATAAACTGTATATACTGCAAATAATTTGAACTCCAAAAGAAAATAGATCTCTTTCTTTGTTATTGAATAATGAATTACAATGTTTCCTAAATAGGAAAACAACTCCAAACTCGAGTTCTTTGAGAAAAATCTAACTAACACGAGTTTACATCGGAACCTGCTTGATGTGCCGAATTAGAAGGAACTTGACAAGGTCATAACTTGAGCTCGGGTGTTCGCTTTTTTATAAACCACATGTTTCAATGAGACAAACGCAGTGGTAACCCACCCTACTAGTTGTGGCAAGTTTTCGACACGTTTTCGGCCCTAAATCTGCCATCTTGAGACTAAAAATTAGGATTTAAGTTATAGTTTGGTTTTATCCTATTTTTGGGCATTAGTTAATTTTAGTCTATTAGTTGCATTATAAGGTAGAAAGTTGGAAATTATTCTAATTTAGGGATGCGAAGATGCGTGGCAATTTTTTTGCCTATACGAATAAGCATTTGAACTTATTAAGAATAGCAAGTTCAAGTAAACCGCTAAAAAATAGTAATTTCCACCACCTAGAGTAGATTTAGTCAGAGTTAGAGTTTTCTTGGCAACTCGAGTTGGGAGTTGTTTTCCTATTTAGGAAACATTGTAATTCATTATTCAGTAACAAAGAAGGAGATCTATTTTCTTTTGGAGTTCATATTATTTGCAGTATATCATGTTTGTTCATAATTTGGCTACATTATGTTATTCTTATTAAGCTCACATGCTTATTTGACGGGGAACAAAAATTGCCACGCATATTTTACATTCCTAAATTAGAGGAATTTCCAACTTTCTAACTCATAATGCAACTAATAGACTTAAATTAACTAATGGCCAAAAATAGGAAAAAACTGAACTATAACTAAAATCCTAATTTTCGGCCTTAAGATGGCGGATTTAGGGCCCAAAAATGTGCTGAAAATTTTCCCAACCAATAGGAAAGATTGCCGATGTGTTTGTCTCATTGAAACATGTGGTTTCCAAAAAAAAAAAGGACTCAAACGGACACCCGAGTTCAAGTTATGACCTTGTCAAGTTCCCACGCTAATTTTGGCACATCGGTCTCTTAAGTCATTTTTTTATTAATAATTAGTGCCTAGAAAATTAAAACAAGTTATGAGAAATATTTATTACAAGACATTTTAAAAATCAAGTGATATAGTCATTAGAGGGGGATATCTTTGTATAAATATTGTATTTCTTTAATATATTTATTTAGATGTTATAAAGAAACACAAATTATTTATTTTATGAACTATCATATCTATTTTATTGAAATCTATGTACAATATATATCTATTTTATAGAAATCTATGTACAATATGTTGAGAGGTATACTTTATTATATTATAGTAATTTCAATCAATATTAGATTATAATAATACATATATTATTAATTATTATTTTATATTATATTATAATTATTTAGAATCAAAACAAAGTCACCCATATGTATATTCTCTTTTGTAATTATTTAAGTGCAGAAAGTAAAATTACATTTGTATTTGTTTTTATTTTTGAAAGGTGATTGAGTCCTAGTTTTATTTCATAAGTGGAATAATTGAACTATACCTCTTGGAATACTTTACATATATTTATATAATATAGGTACACTATTAGCATCTCATGAGAGTTTCATTATACATAAAATGATACCAAATTAAATTCATCAAAATAAGGTGGGAATTCATTTCATGCATGAATGACCTCGATGAAAACCTATCAAATTGGTGACTTAAGACTCATATTATTAATAACAAGGATCCCAACCCACGTGTTTCATATGTGTTCATCGTTATGATCATCATCGTCATCATCGTCATTATCTTCGTCATCATCGTGATCATCATTTTTATCATCGAGAGATCATTATCATAATCATCATACTCATCATCATTATCACCACCATCACCAAAACCATCATCGTTGACATCATCACCAATACTAATATTACTATTAATATTGATATTATTATTACTATTTATAAGAAAGAACAAATATTATTATTATAATTATAATTCATGTTACTAATATTAATGTAGTTATTAATATTATATTTATAATGTCACTCGACATGTCTTTAAAGGCTCCTTCATGTTTAGATCCATCTCTCGAGGCTACCTTTGAAGTTTTGGGAACTAGAAGTCTTTATGGGGATCGATAGGTCAATGGGAAAGTGTATAGTGGTTGACCAGAATACAAAGGTTAGATCTAGGTTGGTTTTGGCCAAGCTCTCCTTTAATGTTCTTGTGGGATTTATAGTTCCTCAACAAATGTTTCTATACTCCATTGTTGGTAAATGGGCTCAGGAGATTGAAGACAAAGATTCACATTTTCTACATTAGATGTAGGAAGGTTAGATATGAAGTAAAGGAGTGTTGTGTTTCTGAGGGCCAAACTTGGAGATATCCTTCCCCAAGGGGAACATGACTTGGCTAGCACATTTAAGACCAGTAGTGGGAAATATTGGTATCTGAATTTGTTCTCCCTTTCAAGCCGAGCAGCAACACATATTGGACATGGATCTTAGAGACAGATAGATCATAGTGTGTGTCATTTTGTAGCTAGGGAGGAGATCTAACTAGACCTTTGTTACTTAGATTTGTGGAGAGATGGATAACACCTTTAAGAGGATTTGAATTGTCCTCACTACTTTAGGCCATGCCTCTTTGACTAGGGTGAGAGGACCCTTAGTGTAACCTCTGTTTGATGAAGGAGATGGAGATATCCTTATTTTGCACAAATTCTATGAAGAGAACCTTGGGAAAATACGGTCAATACTCCATGATTTAACTCTTAAGAGTTATCACTTCTAAATGATGGAGATAATTTCAACACAAGGCTGAGGTTACTGAAGACATTAAGAAATCCTTATTGTTCTGCATATTTTTACAAATAGATTTTGATCCTTTATTGATATATAGGGAAAACATGGGTAGTTCAAGGTGGATTAATGGATTTTTGAATAATTTTCATGGGAGATGAAGCAAGATAAATTTGATTATACTAGATATTCGAAGGGACTTCACAACAATGAACAACTCAACAATAGAAAGCGTTAGCCAATTAAGATTTTCCTTCAACAAGAAGGTGTGCTTCAATGGAGGCCTAGATCAGAATGTTTTCACATAATATTTGAGACTCCAATATGAAGGATAGAATTGAAATAATCAATTAAACACCAAAGTTTCTGATAAATCATCCCTAAGGTACACCCAAAAGGCTTACAGACAATATTTATAAAAAAATGACAGTGAATCAATTTAAATTTTTTTATCTCATCCAAGATGAAGGATATTCTTGAAATGAAATTGCAAATACCATTAAACTGTCATAGGGATGAGATCTTGTGTGATTTCAAAAAAATTCAATGTAAGATTGCAATAGGAACGAAAGAAACTATTTGAAGACATTCTGAAACAAAGTAGACACAAATTTCTAGAGATTGAAACAAATTAATTTCAAAATTTCTTAGATTCATCAGCAGGGGAAAGCTTCCAGAGAAATCTCAGTGCTCGTCAATGGCTATACATATGCAACCAACTTGACATGATATAAAATCTAACACGTAAACAAAATAACAAGTTATCATGGCATTGGTTTGTCACAAAGACAACTTTCTTAATTTTTTTCTTAGGAATTCAAACTTTGAACATTTGCAAGAGTATTCTCATTGCATTTATACATTTTTCTCACTCAATTTTCCCCCCAAAAGAGAATAATATTCGAGGGAAATTTGCTTGTTACCAATTTGTTTCAGATAACGACGTTTAACAAATTTAGATCCGAAATCTTCCATGTGGACCAATTGTGAGCTGATCACATTTCTTGGGACTTCCACTAATGACTAGGATGCCATGCCGTAACATTTTAGGAATCCTTTTAATATTTTTATTCTTTGTGAAAGAAATCCCCTTTTTAATAATTTTTCTAACCTCTGCATAACTAGACTTGACAGCCATCCCTTTTTCTCTCGAGGCAATTCCTTCTTCACCTATTGTACCTACACTTTCATCATTTTACCCCCTTTCCATCTCTTTCATCTGCAATTCTACCCTCATCCATCTCCTAAGGTAATTCCCCTTTTTGCAAGTGTCCGAGAAACTCCAACTTTAAAATATCAACCTTAACAATCCTTGGAATCACAATTTAAGTTTCAAATCCATTCAAAGGCATGTAATAGATAGAGATGAAAAATAATTTTATCAAAGAATGATGAAAAATAGTACACATTCGCGTCTCCAGGACTCTTGAGAAAAAATGGCAGAAAAATAGGTGAAATGCATAGCAACCGTTGATCCTTTCCCTTTTTCCACGTTATATCACAACCATCCACATGTTTCCTTTACACAACCGCAAAGGAGAAGTGAGGAGGAAAGTACCAAACAAGCTCGAGCCTTCCATGTACACGGGCCCAACAAAAATGCCTTCTAGCCTTTGAAAAGTCTCGGTGAAAAGGAGCAAGCGTAAGCCTCCATGTGTCTCAATGGCGCATGTAAGATGGTCCCAAAAAGAAGAGACCCCAAACAGTGTAGGCTCAACATGTGTCTCGATTCGGAAGAGTCTCATTAAAAGTTGAAGGTTCAAGTGGAAGGTGCTATGTGTCTAGGATCCAAGACAGTCTCCTTTGTTTGAAAATTCTAAGTAAAGGGGAGAGTGAGTGGAAACCTTCAAGTGTCCTCTTAACGCTTCTTTAAAAAAAATTACACATTGGTTCAAAAATAGGCACGGTCCCTCCACGTGTTTCGTGCCTTTAGAAAGTTTCTTTAAAAGTCGAAGTTTGGGAATACCTGACGGAAGCCTCCACGTGTCTTCATGGCACAACTTCAAGATGGTGCCCAAGACTGGAGACCCTGAACAAACGCGGCTCACCACATGTCCCAGGCCTTAGAAAATTTCTTTAAAATTTTTAATTACAAAGCGGAGTTGGTGGAAGCCTCCACATGTCTCCCTATTGCAATTGTTAAGGTGGGACCCTCGGGTAGTGTTATCATCGAATCACCGCACCCTTGTGTTTATACAAGTGCATATACTTGAACTCATGGTGTGATTGGATAACATGGGTACTATCTCCAAGTTGTGGGACTTGCTACTTGAGATAGACCTCCATAGAAAGTCGGTTCTTGCTCCTAAACTATCTCGCCACAATCTTCTCTAATGCAGGGATAAGCTAACCTGTTCTAATCTAAATTTCTAAGGGACCAGGAGAGAGAATGCATAAAATGAAAGCCTACACTAAAGCAGTGATACACCAGAAAAGGAGGGTGTGAGAGTAGTCTCCAAATGTGTGAAATACAAAAGTAAAGTACACACTAGAAGAGGTGATGACAGTTCTCCATAATCTAGCAAAATGCATTCACAACAATATTCCAAGCATACACAATGATAATGGATCCCTGCAAGAACATAATAATAGACACAATATTCTTGTAGAAAGATTAAAGGGGCAAGAAGAATGCAAGAAAACACAGCAGGGGAAGATACATCCACAAACTGATATTTTATTGCTTCATGATATGCACAGTTCAGTCTATTACAAGATAAGGGCCTGGATCACCATGCAAGGAGTCCACTACAAGGGCTTGCAACACACTAGATTCACAAAGAAATTTTGGTAGAGCTTTGCTACCAAAAACTCTCATTTTACAATGAGCCCAACACTCCAATTTATAGAAAAATGAGAAGGAAAAGAGAACGGAAAATGGAAATCCTGAAATCTGTCCTTCAACCACCTATAAGAGGCATTAAATTGAGTGAAATGATTATATATTACTTACAAAATGTTCCCCATACTGTCCCATGTGCTGCAGCAGAGAAATAATGATGACCATGCCTCTTAATTGCACTCCCAGCTACCAAATAAAACACTGTTCTGAACCTGGCCACGTTTTCTTAAAAATATCAATCAATTTCTGATCAAATCTGGAATTTCTTGATTGTTGTACATTGGGATTGGAACCACGATTCCAACAGTACCAATTTTGTGCGATTTCATTGAGAAATACAAAAGTTATGGCCTTTTGAGTGCGGGCAGCTATTTTGGGTCTAGCAGGCGTTTTCTGTCATTTGACGGGAATGAGCATTAACTGACTGGAGCCGAACACGTTTCCTTCATTTAAATATATATACCCTCATTAAAAATAATAAATATAGTTTTTGTGGTGTAGAGAACGTCGTGCTCGTTCCAGAAAGTCCAATTTTATGGAAATCGGAGCTCGGAGTCAAAAGTTATGGCCGTTTGAAGTTTCCGGACCAAACGTTGACTTTTCTTCCTTCGCTGTCACTGCTTTGGCCTTCCATGTCCTGTGCATCCCTTTGGCTTGGATGTCCCAGTATGAAAGTCCTCTGTTTCAGCCGAACCGGCCGGTTCGCGTCTGCCGCGTACTCTTGTCCCGCTTGTCCCGGACTGCTTGGGACAAATTCTTCCGGTTCACCCGGTTCACGTTTTTTTTCCCAACTGTCCCGCAAAAGTTCTAATTTCGCGATCCAGCTGGTTCGCGTACTTCACGTACCTTCAGCCCAACTATTCCGGGCTGCCTTAAGTCTTTTCGGCCGACTTGCGTCCTCCGCGTACTAATTGCCCAGATGTCCCAGACTGCCTGTTTCAACAGTTAGTCAATTTTTTCCACTTTTCGGCCAGTTCGGATTTCCACGTCCCACGTGTCCCTTTGGCCTGGATGTCCCAAATGCTGCGCAGACGGCCTGCGGCCTTTCGGCCGGTTCGCGCCCAGATGTCCCTTATGTCCCGACTGTTGCGAGGACTAGGACTTAGCCATTTTTCATGATTTTTCCTAGCCCGAGCTTGTTTTCTCAAATTTTTTACATTTTTAAAACTTACTGGGTTTTCTTCTTGGACAGAAGAGTTAGAAAGAACCCGAAAGACCTTGCAAAACATGATTTTTTCCTTGAATCAATATAATTGCTTGAACTAAATAATTTGATGCATGTTATCAAAATTACCTTGAGGGGTGAATTTTGGATAACGGTAGATCCTCAAATGGGTGTTATCCCACCATGTGTCCATGGTCCACCAAAAACTATACCGACTACATGAAAAAATTTTCTATGTCTTGGAAAAGCAGCAGAAACCTCCATGTGTCCCCCCGGCACAACTCCAAGGCCAAACCAAAGGTGAATTTTCAAATGAGCATCATTCCTCCACATGGACAAATTTTGGGTTGAATGCAAACCTTAGAGTATTTAGAGTTCCTCACGTGAGCCGCATCGAACCGAAAGGGCCACATTTCGCTGATCTTTGAGAAGTAAATTTGACTAGGAAAAATACACCCGTCAAACTGTAAAATGCAGGAAAATCACCATTTGAGCTTGGAGATGAATCTTTCTTCAAGGATAGAGAATTTGGAAATGTTATAAGGCTCAAATATGATCCTTCGAGATACATCCAATCACGTTTCCATAGGTATTTGGGACAAAAATAATAGGGACAACAAAATGTGACTGTGGAAAATGGAAGGAAAGGAAAAACCCAAGTTTTACGCCCAATTTATAGACTCTTTCAGATGGACAGAGGAATGAAAAACAAATTCTGACCTTTAAGTGATCCTCGACCAAGGAAGGGACTGATCATGGCAACCAAATGGAGGACAGAGTCTTCAAGCACCAACATGGGGAGATAGAAAACATGAAAGAGGTTACAAATTGAGGAATTTTAGTGAAAAATGGGGTGAGAATAATTTGAGCACCAATAGGAAACACACTACTCAAGTTAGAGATGAAGTTTATAAGGTTGAAGGATTTGGATAAAATGTTGGTGTGATAGATGGTATTGAGATTGAGGGAAGCGATTCAATGGGCATGTTGCTTATGGGGTAGGTGTATGGATGGGAGAAGATTGAGGCTGGTGGGATGAAGCGGTGGGTATGGATTCACCACTTAGGGAGGATGTTATTGGTGGGTGAAAAGGTGTGCCTTATGAGTTGGAAAATTATAATGAAGATTCAAATTTTTAATTGGTTTTCAACAAAGTGCCTTAAATAATGCTAGAGTTGGGGACAATGTCAATCACTCTTCCTCTTTTCTCCAAACGCTAATGACTATACTTGTTATTTAGATAAAAATTAGTTGATCCATTCCATGAAGGGTCATTACATGGAGCTTTGTGTGGACCTTGGGTGGAATGGTTCACCGCTTTATAAGGGAAACAAGTATGTTAATGTTGATGGGAACGAGTGGACTAAAGTGTAAAAACAAAAAGAAATCCCCTTTTAAGATGATCCTTAGATCCCATAAAGGAAATGACATAGGTTGTTAAGGGTCTTCCCTTGGCTATTTTCCAAGTTTCTTTAACAATGGCATTTTGGTGGGCCCTTCTCCTCTTGTTTCCTTTTGTTTAATTTTTCTAGCTTATTTGTTTGTTCCTTCTTGGGCTATTAGAGCCTTGTTTTTCATTTTGACTCATCTATGCGCTGTATTGAATATATTTTAGTTCATACATTGTTTCTAATCCCTTTAAAATCTATTTTTTACCGTATCTAATAAAAATATTTATACTTTTATTAATAGTATTAGTAATATCAAGGTTATCTTCATCTTAATCATCATTATTGTAACAATCATCATTGTCTTCGATGTTGTTGTCATTTTCATTATCATCATAATCATTGTCAAAATTTTCATGATTGAGATAATCATGTTCAACATCACTATCATTTTCATTGCCATCATCAACATCCTTATCATTCTTTTCACCACTATCGCTACCACAACAATCATTGTCGTCGTCATCGACATCATCATTATTATCAATATTAGTCTTATTACTAAAAATCATATTATTATTATGATTTGTAGCGCTCACATTATTTGATGCTCCAAAACCATGATAAACTTCATTTATTAATTTGGAAAAATTACTCAATTTTTTGAAAGGTTACCAAGTCAATACACTTTAATTTCGCTTAATTAATTAATTTCGAATATTCATAAGTTAATCAGAATTATATTAATAATTAAATATTATTAATTTAATTTGAAATCCATTTCAAGATTTAAATCCTCTTCTAAGGTTTCCATTAAATTCTTGTAAAATTATTGGCTAATTTAACTCATTATTTTATTCTCTAAAAGGGTTCCTCTTAAGTTCAATAAAGGTTAGTTCCTAAGTTGGTCTAAACTTCCTTCCCGCAACAACTTGACAACCAAGCCTATCATTTAGTGATTTAACTACACATTTTATTTTTAATTTATTTAATCCTCTAAATTTCCATGCACAAAATCATTTGTTTTATCTCTATAATCCATTACCATTTATTTATTTATCAAACTATAATGAAAAGGGTCACGACCTATCCTAACCCACTAAAAGGCCCCATTAATTTAATACCCATACCCTTTTATTTAAAACCCATTCACACAAATTTTCATCACTTAAAGTTGTAGGGACAGCTCCCAACCCTTTGATTAGATCTAGTAGGGCCTTTAGATCTAGGTTTGACCTTACAAGCCCTTAAAATACTTTTAACCCTAATTTATTTTCATTTGCACATTTTGTAGGTTTGAGAGAGAAGAAGGATGGAAGGCATTGAGCTAAGGAGGGAATATAGATTATTTTTTTACCTACCTTTGATGAACATGCACACCATATTTGGGTGATCATGTTTTTTTACAGCCCTTTGCTAGGGTTTGTCATGTTCATTATTTTTTATTTGTAATTAGCAAAGGATTTTCCCTACTTAGGTTATGGGCATTTTATCCCCCTTTTATTATTTTTTCCTCTCCTTAATAAAATGATATATATTCATGGGTTCAGGTTTGTGTGTGTGTGTGTGTACGTGCACACGCGCATGTGTGTGTGTGTGTGTGTGTGTGTGTATTTATGGATTTTTTGTATTTATTTAAAATAAATACAGATTTATATAAGGTGGCTTGAGGAAATGTGGCCAATTTGGAATAGGGTCCACCAAAAACCTCCAACTACACTCTTGCAATCACAAATAACTCCTTATCTATCCCTTTCATATTACAAAAATGATACAATTTCCATTTACCTCCACATAGGTGGAAAACCTCTCCCACACTCCCTCCACAAAAATCCTCACATGCTCCCTTTTACCTCCACAAGAATGACTCCACTTCCCTCTCCCAACACCATACTTAAGGCCAAATTCTACCCAACCCATACAAATCAACCACATGCATTCACTTTACAAAAAAATGCACAAGAAAACAAAAATACAATGGTGTGGACCCTACCTTGCAATTATAAGATTCCACAATCTTCAAGCAAAACTTCAGTCTCCTCCAAACCCAAGAAAATCCAAATCTTCCAAAGCTTCCAAGAAAGGATTCCAAGAAAATTTAAAAAAATGCAAATGTAAAATAAAACCAAGTAACCCCCAAAACTCAAAAATAATCCACATAAATAAAAAATGAGGAGAGGGTGGTGATGTGGCTCGATCTAGGATGCCAAATCAATTCTCCTCCAATCCACTTCACTAAGTCAAACACCAAGCCCAAGACTCATAAATGGGTGTGTGAGGATATGGCAAGTTTCCTTCCACACACAAATCACTACTCTATACTTCTAAGGAAACAATTTAAGAGGTTTATAAGAAAGTGCAATTAATCACCTATTTTCCCCTCAAAAACACATAATGAGACCTAAAAATAACCCATCACATTATAGGTATATTTGGTAGATAAGTTTAAGAGCTAGGGGACAAGCATTACTTGTCCCATAAGCCTCCAAAGTACAAATTCGAATTCGAGATTTGAAGGATGAGGTTGAGTACACAACTCAAAATCAAATGAAATCCATCAAAATTAATAAGATAACAAGGACTATCTACCCCAATTAAATGCCCCTTTGTCATATCTCAAATTAACTTAATCACATGATTAATTAACTAAACAAGGGCACATTAATAAACAATAATAAAGTGATGATACATCACAATTAAATCACACACTAAATAAATAAATGAAAGAGGGAAAATAAACACATAAACCCATGCTCATGATTTGAGGTCACCTCCCATTGGGAACCTCCAGAAAACATACAAGGCACATAACACAAAGTTGTCATGATGACCTTGTTACCAATATCCAATATTATTCCATGGTTGGTCTCATATACCCTTCTTGTTTATTACGATATATTTTCCTACAACCAATAAAACTATACCCCTTAGCTTCAAGGCCACATCAAATACATCAATGCATAAAATACACACATACATATTAGCTAACAACATCATACACGAAGTGATATCATCATTATTAGAATTAGGAAATTCTATCAATTATTTCAAATCACTCGAACATCGAATCTTGATAACTCATAATATCAAGAAGATAATAAGGTTAGTCCAACATCCAAATATAATCATCATCATCAAAAATACAAAGTGTCAAGATATAGTGAAATAACACTAGATCATCATCGCTAATAAAATATCTATCCATGTCTCTAGAAGTCTATCTAATCCATAATATAAGTCGAACATGTGATGATCAAAAATATCTCTACTCTCTATTCAAATATAATAATAATGTTCATGTATCTAATCACAATAATAAATATCATAACAAGATAATGTTAAAGAGAAGTGGAAAATAAATCCCCTCCCCTTAGACTTGAATTCATCTTGGAAGTCTCTAGAATGAGTGTAGGAACTGAGCTTGCAATGGTGTGGTGTCCTCACATGTACCTAATATCGATCCCACAACACACACACATGATCAGGTCTCATGGAATCGATGGCCCATGATCCTTCACTCTAAAATAGACATGGGATCCAACATCACATGTCTATACTCTTCTACCTATGATGTGGTCAAATCCAATACATGAGATGGATCCAGAATGCATCTGTAAGAATAAAAACTTGGAACACATCATGGATACGAGACAAGCTAGGTGGAAAGACTAATCGGTAGGCTATATGATCGATCTGCTTCAAGATCTCAAAAGGACCCACAAACCTCAACGCTAGCTTAGAGCATTTTCTATAATGGATAGGGCTGTTATGAAGTCTAACTCTAAGAAAAAACCTCATGCCAAACTCAAAAAAAAAGCAGTCTAATCTCCTCTTGTCTCAATACTTCTTCTCCTATCCCATGCCGCTTGCAATATTTTTCTGATCAAGAAGACCTATTTCTCTATATGATATTACATAGCTGGTCTAAGAGATATCCTGTCCTCTAATTTTTCCCAACTCAAATGTGTCCTACACTCTCTATCATATAATTCTTGAAATGAAATGGTGTCATGCCGATAGAACTCGAAATTTGTAGTTGTATGAAAAATCTATTAAATATAGATACTCATCCCAACATGACTGATGATCCATGATGTACATCCAAAGCATGTCCTCTAAAATATATTTCACCCACTTTGTCTTTCCATATTTCTCAAAATGATAGGTTGTACTTAAAGTAATATTTGTTCTCAGATTAATCCACATGGTGGTCAATAAATGTGATGTGTATAAGGGATTGTGATCACGTATGATTTTTTATGGTATCTATACATACCCAAAATTGTAGGTAATGTACTATCAGAAAGAGGTTACATAAACCCCAATGATGATTCAGATCTCCTCGCAAGGTGTTTAGAATCCAGAAAGCTCGCCAAGTATACATTTACATCCTAAAATACCTTATCTAACCTTTGCATGCTTCATTCTAAACCATGTCCCCGTTTTCCTTGCATTTCTACCATTAGTTTTAGGATCACCACCCTTCTTGATCTGCGGTCCTATACGCATTTTCAATAACTTTCTCGACGCTTTAATCAATGTAAAAATCAAGTGGCACTCGCATTTAACAACCACTCTTGTTTGCATATGTGTTTTAGCCACCTGTAAATAGTAATTTCTCTTTGATTATAATAGAATATTTCAATTCAAACTTACCCTCTGGTAAATCCAAATGCTATAAATACCAATCTGGTTTACAAGAAAATGGCCCCTCACCATTTATGAAATTTTATTTAGCGTGTTTTGAAAGTTCTTAAATAATTTTCAATAAGTTTTGATTTTATAAAAGCTTTCAATGCTCGACTTCAAGGCTCCATAGTTCATGTCCTTGATCATGGGCATTTAAATCTTGATTTTGATTAGAATTATAGGTTGTTGTTTTGTCACAGCGATAAGTCTTATAGATTTTGGTATGATTATAATGTATCCTTGTAATAATCCCGCTAGGAATTGAATAGTCAATTTTTGTTCTCTTACACTATCCCTCTCCTATGCACATTCTATTCAGCTTATGTACAAGATGCCACTATTTGAGCATCTTCTCCTACCGCCACCGTCACATTCCCACTTTCTGGATTCACAAGAATATGAAGGATTGAAGAGATCACACCGAGGGGACAAGTAATGATGCAATTGGATTTTCTATTGTGCTTTGTAAACTCCACGTTTGAATTATCAAAGTTGTAGTTACAATATATCAAATAGAATAGTAAATCATTTTATTTCGCTTAAGCTTACTTTCAGATTACCGGGAAGTTGTGTAGAATGATAGCTTCTAAGAAGCTATGATTTATTCCTCACTTCTGAGGTAAGATTGAAGATCTTTCAGATTACATTAGTTAGTTATTTAATATTTAGGATAAAGTCACAAGCGCATTGTGCAAATAGCTATATCAAAGCTAACCTTCTTGTTTTAAGTCTATTATTAGATTAATTGTTCATTATCTCGAATATATTAGAATATCTCGCTTTTTAAATTTCATCCAAATTCACATCCTTGAAAATACAAAAAAAGAATAATATAAGCATAGTGTAGATTTATTTTAATAAATATTTTAATTATTTAAGTTAAAGTTTGATTATCTCTTGCATGACAATTACGGGACCCAGAGAGCCCAGGATTATGTTTTCAAACTGGTAGTACCTCAACCAAATATCTTTACAAAATTAATGGATATAGATCAAGGCCTTAGGATTCATGTATTTCAAATGACAATAAATCCACAAGCAGTTAGTGAACAATTGAGAGAATTGAATATTGAAGACGACAAAGCATATGCATTCTAGTCAAGTCAACCCAACTATAGATTGCATTGATAGGATATTCACATGACCATACAAGAACCCGAAAGAGAAAATATTTGGTTGTGATCCATTATTTCCGTAGCCAAACATAGGAGACATTCTCATCGACATATACATAGGCTTACGTAAACAAGTTACCGTAACACCCGTAAGGTATTCTAAGAATATCGTATAACTCATGGTATTAAACATAGAAGCTGAAAAGGCTTATGACATTGGATAGTCGAAAAAGAGACTCGAATCTTCACATGACCATAATATGTCCACAACAACCACAAACGCATGGTTGTGATCCCTAGGTCCCACAACCCAACGGGCTTGCTAGTTAGTTAAACATTGACACCGCCACGACGCGCTAGTATTTAGATCCTCACCACTCTTTCCGGATATCATAACACAATTTTCCATATTAAACATAGAAGCTAATCAAGCTAAAATTTTCTCGGGCTAGACTAGAAAACCACCCATAATTTCCTACAAATCCACTACACCTCTCACTGCCTTTTTCCATGACCTTGTCTGGAAATATACACGAAGCACCTACAAGTCACTTTCCACACATCCAACAACCAATAGATAGGATCTCGGTCGACATTGAAATTGATTAGAGCCTACGAGAAGCTATTATATCTTAATGATCCATTACATCAATTCAGGTTAGGAGAGTTTTCTTTTCCTTAGACTCACGTATCCCATTATATTGTGTTTGAGGATATAAGAATACCCAATTAGATTGTCCATACTCACATATATTTCATTTCCACCGGTTGTTGTCTCGGCATTACCTTGGGAGGTCGAGTACAAAGAAGGGCTACTTGTAAATTCTCATGCTCACATGTCACTTTTCTATCATACAAATTTGGTAACCCGACGTGAAAGAAAAAATTGTTCCCCTTTTATTTTCATTCTTTTATCCATCTTCACTCTTTCGCATTATTAATTGGTTTTTATATACCCCCAAATATGTCGGGATATAATGCATATGGAAGACCTCTTTTAGGTCTCAAAGTATATCATGGTCAAACAAATAGATAATCACACACCCTCACTTTCGGTATGGGCTAACAACTATTCAAGATACTACTTGTCATAAAAAACTCCTCCTCAAAGAAATATCTCTAGTTCTTCATTCTCGAATTGAGGAGCTAGATAAGCTCACACAAATGCAACAACCAGATCCCTCTTGCTCTAACAATATGACATTTACTTGGAGAATTCATTTCATCTCCTTAGGTGTTTTTCAAACCACAAATCATTAGATAATCAGATCCACTCCCATTTTTGGATGAGGAGTATTTATCATGCTACAATAGAAGTGAAAAATGCTTCCAAAACATTTACCCACATATAGGAAATTTGCAAACATAACCCAACACCCTGCTCCAAGAAAACACCCCCATTCCTTCACCTATGGAAAAAACTTTGGTGAAGCTTGGCATAGTAATGATCAATTCATAGTAGGATACCATACACCTCTACAACCTCAAGGTGTAAAAACAACCATTAAGGGGAAAAACTATGTCATCACAAATCAAAGTCATCTCGACTTTGGTTGAGAAGGTTAGAGGACTAGAAATTGCTCAAGCAAATCAAAATTTGCACTTTGGGCAAGCAGAAACTTCTAACCCTCCACATCATCCCAATCAATTTGACCTCCTCACAGGAATGGGCATGTTAGGCATGCCTCCTCAACATTCGTATAACTACCCACAACAAACACCAACTAGAACCACATTTTCAAATGCTTTGCGCCAGTTGGAAGTATGATGCCTCCCGGTTTAGTATCAAAACCCATATCAAAGAAATGCTCCTCCCTACTTAAACATTTATTCAAAACCACCACAGGGAGACATGTTCTCCTCTCCCAGGATGTTCATGTTATCACCGAATCACAAAGCACCCCTGGATGTTGATCAGATTTCTAGTTTGATCACTCTAAGCATCCAAAGTGTGATTGGATAACATGGGTACTATCTCCAAGTTGTGGGACTTGCTACTTGAGATAGACCTCTAGAGAAAGTCGGTTCTTGCTCTAAACTACCCGCCAATCTACTCTAATGCAGGAGAAACTAGCTATTCTAACCTAAAATTCTAAGGGACCAGAGAGAGAGAATGCATAAAATGAAAGCCTACACTAAAGCGGTGATACACCAGAAAAAGAGGGCGTGAGAGTAATCTCCAAATGTGTGAAATACAGAGGCAAAGTGCACACTAGAAGAGGTGATGACAGTTCACCATAATCCAACAAAATGCATTTACAGCAATATTCCAAGCACACACAATGATAATGAATTCCTGCAAGAACATAATAAATAGACACAATATACTTGTAGAAAGATTAAAGGGGCAAGAAGAATGCAAGGAAACACAGCAGGGGAAGATATATCCACAAACTGATATTTTATTGCTTCATGATATGCACAGTTCAATCTATTACAAGATAAGGGCCTGGATCACCATGCAAGGAGTCCACTACAAGGGCCTGCAACACACTGGCTTCACAAAGCAATTTTGACAGAGCTTTGTTACCCAAAAACTCTCCCCTTTTACAATGAGCCCAACACTCCAATTTATAGAAAAATGAGAAGGAAAAGAGAAGGGAAAATGGAAATCCCGAAATCTGTCCTTCAACCACCTGTAAGAGGCATTAAATTGAGTGGAATGGGTATACATTACTTGCAAAAGGCTCCCCATACTGTCCCATGTGCTGCAGCAGAGAAGGAATGATGACCATGCCTCTTAATTGCACTCCCAGCTACCAAATAAAACACTGTTCTGAACCCGGCCACGTTTCCTTAAAAAACTCAATCAATTTCTGATCAAATCTATAATTTATTGATTTTTGTGCATCGGGATCGGAACCATGATTCCAACGGTACCAATTTTGTGTGATTTCATTGAGAAATGCAAAAGTTATGGCCTTCTGAGTGCGGGCAGCTCTTTTGGGCCTGGCAGGCGTTTTCTGTCATTTGACGGGAATGAGCATTAACTGACTGGAGCCGAATATGTTTCCTTTATTTAAATATATCTACCCTCATTAAAAATAATAAATCCATTTTTGTGGCGTAGAGGACGTCGTGCTCGTTCCAGAAAGTCCAATTTTGTGAAAATCGGAGCTCGGAGTCAAAAGTTATGGCCGTTTGAAGTTTCCGGACCAAACGTTGACTTTTCTTCCCTGCCTTCGGCCATTTCGGCTTTTCGCGTCCCACGCGTCCCTTTGTCCCATTTGGTTTCGGTGCTGAAATTTCCCATTTCGGCCGAACCGGCCGGTTCGCGTACTTTTGGCCCATATGTCCCATTTGGTTTCGGACCGTCTGGGACAAATTCGCCCGGTTCGCGCCCTTTTGTCCCAACTGTTCCGGGACAAAAGTTCTCATTTCGGCCGGTTCGGCCGGTTCGCGTACTTTTGGCCCGCGCGTCCCAGACTGTTTCGGGCTGCCTTGACTCATTTCACCCGGTTCGGCCGGTTCGCGTCTTTTTGTCCCGCTTGTCCCAAAGGCGACCCTCTCAGCAGTTAACCAATTTTTTCTCTTTTCGGCCAGTTCGGATTTCCGCGTCCCACGCGTCCTTTTGTCCTAGATGTCCCAATTGCTTTTGGGGCCGCCTGTGCTCATTTCGGCCGATCCGCACCTTTTTGTCCCACTTGTCCCAAATGCTTCTAGGACTAGGACTTGGCCATTTTTCGTGATTTTTCCTGGCCCGAGCTTGTTTTTACAAATTTTTTCACATGTTCTCAGAACTTGCTCTCTTCTACTTGGACAGAGGAGTTAGAAAAATATGAGGGGACCCTAGAAACATGAAATTTTTGCCCTGACTCAATCTATTTGCCTGGGACTAAAGAATTTGATGCATGTTATCAAAATTACCTTGAGGGTGAATTTTGGATAACAATTTGGCGACTCAGCGGGGTCATCTGCCTGCCAGATGAAGAACGGCCAGCTGTTTGAAGCAATCCATTGGGCATGGAGTCTGTTTGATAATCTCTCAGCTGATCTGAAATTTGAAAGCTTGTATCAATGAGCCATTTGACATTTGTTGAGCTGGTCTTCTCATGGCGAAAAATTCTTTTCCAAGAACTTGATGAACTGCAAACATGCACATACTAGAAGCAATAGGACATGTGCACAAGCACTTAGGGAAATAAAAACTACTCTAACAGCAGTACAATGTGCATAAGCACTTAGAGGAATGGAAAATCTAAATTAATATTTACAAGGATGAGAAGCTATCTTTCTAGTAGCAGCGTTTGAGATAGATTCCATTGACCGGAATCTGCAATTCTTCACCATCCAACTTAGCCAGTCGGAAAGCATTGCTACCTTTGCATTCAATGATCATGTATGGGCCACTCCAGATGGCATCAAACTTGGAGTGCTTCCCTGGTTTTGCACGATCAACATCCCACTTCAGTACCAAATCTCCAGTTTGCAATATCCTGGCCTTAGCTTTCTTGTCAAAACTCTTTTTGACCAATGCTTTATCCTTTTCTATGGTCTGCATTGCGTGCTCTCTTGATTCTTCTAATTCCATCAGCTCTGCATACCTGATTTCCATAGGTTCAACCTCAGCTAGTTCCAACTGTTTCATGAGTTCCAATGCTGGCAACTCGAGTGATATGGGTAGAACTGCTTCCTTCCCGTACACAAGCTTGTATGGAGAGCTTCCTGTAGATCTCTTGGGTGTGATCCGATCAGCCCATAGAGCTGATTTGAGCTTTGAGTGCCAAGTCCTCTGATTCTCATCAAGAGTCCTCCTGATGATTCTTAGTAGATTCTTGTTCGTAGACTCGGCTTGGCCATTACCTTGAGGGTAATAGTTCGATGAAGTACTGAGATACACACAGTTCTTGACAGCCCATTCAATGATCTTTCTTCCAAGGAATGCCAATGCATTGTCTGATATGATAGTGGCAGGGGCACCAAACCTCGTGACTATCCCTTCATATAAATTTAAGATATTAGGTTCATTTGCCTCCTTGAGTGCCACCGCCTTGATCCACTTGGTGAAATAGTCTGTTGCTGTTAGTATCCACTTGTGGCCCTGACTTGAATTGGGATTGATAACCCCAATGAAGTCCAATCCCCATTGCATGAATGGCCGATTTACTGAAATTGGATGAAGGGGCAGCGCTGCTAACCTTTCTTTCCCCGTGAAGAATGCACATCTCTTGCATTTCTTGACCCATGAATAGCAATCATTGAACACAGTAGGCCAATAGTAACCAGCTTTCATGATTTTGAGAGCTGTCACTCGCGGAGCAAAGTGGCCTCCTGCTTCCCCTTCATGGAACTCGTGTAAGATCCTCTCAACTTGACCTGTTCCAATGCATCTTAATAGAACACCATTGATGTCCTTCTTGAACAAAACTCCGTCAACAAGCACATATGGAATGGCTTGTAATCTGAAGTATCTCCTTTTTGCTTTGCTCACTTCTGGAGGGCACAAACCTGTTTGGAGGTAATGCACAAGGTCTTGAGTCCAACATGGGATGGATGCATCATCAGCTGGTTGTTCTTGATCATTCTGTAGTAGCAGGACAACATCCTCTTCACTTTTTGGCTCGTCTGATTGTTTGGAAGCGAGCTGCTCACACAAGCCTTTGCCACGAACTAGCTTGGTCACTTTGATTTCAATATCATATTCCATCGCCCGAGTGATCCAACCTGCTCTCTTACCATTTAAATCCTTGTTTAGGAGGAAGTCCTTGACACCAGCATGAGACACCAGCAGTTGAATTTTATTGTTTGAGACCAAGTGTCTGAACTTCTTCAAGCTCCTGATGACAGCAAGGACATGCTTTTCGATGAAAGAATACTTTATTTCGTAATCTTCCAAGGTTTGGCTGAAGAATGCTATGGGCTGTTCTGAACCTTCTCTATTCAAATTTGTGTAAAGATAGCTGAGATTGTATCTGATCCTCCAAATGCATACAACATGAAGTCCTTTGAGAAATCTGGGTTGATAAGAGTTGGAGCTTGTGATATTGCATGCTTGATGCTTTCAAAACTCTCTTTGCCTTCCGCTGTCCATTTGAATGCCAGACTCTTCTTCAACATCATAGTTAGAGGCTTCACAAGAGTGGCAAAATTAGGCACAAATCTGCGGACAAAGTTTATCCTTCCTAAGAAGCTTTGGAGAGATTTCTTGTGGTGTGGTAATGGAAGCGTTCGGATGGCTTCAACCCTCTCAGGATCAATTGTTAGCCCTTCCCTAGAGACGATGTGGCCCAACAGTTTACCTTCGTGTGCCAAGAATACACACTTCTTTGGATTCAATGACACTCCAAACCTTCTACACCTCTGAAACACTTGTCTGAGGTGAAAGAGATGGTCTGCTGCATTCTTTGAGAAGACAGTGATATCATCCAGGTATACCAGCACTATTTTGTTGATCAAGCCTTTGAACACCATATGCATAGCTCACTGAAATGTTGCTCCGGCATTTGACAGTCCAAATGGCATCTTCTTGTAAGCATATGTGCCCCATTTTGTAGTGAAGGCCATTTTGAATTGATCTTCTTCTTTCACCAATATCTGATTATAGCCTGAATATCCATCTAGCAATGAAAACCTTTCTGAACCAGCTACAACCTGCAATATTTGTTCCATTGATGGAAGCGGATAATGGTCTTTCAGTGATGCTCTATTTAGATCGCGGAAGTCCACACACAATCTTATTTCTCCATTTCTCTTTCTTACCGGCACCAAGTTTGCAACCCAACTTGAGTGTTTGATGGGGAAGATGATACTGGCCTCAATGAGCTTGCCTAACTCTTTTCTCATGAGAGGCTCGATATGAGGATTCACTGGCCTTTGCTTTTGCCTGACAGGCTTGGATTCCGGATCCAACTCGATAGTATGTTGTGCCAAATTTGGATTGAAACCTCTTAAATCTTTGTAAGTCCAAGCAAAGACATCTGGGAATTCTTGACAAAGCTGAACAAAATCAGATTTCTCTTGTGGAGTACTTACTTTGCCAATTTGTAATGTCTTGCCTTCATCTACTAAGATAGGCTCTGAATCTTCACCCTTTACTTGAATGTTCGCTTTCTCCTTCCGGAACTGATCATTCGGGTTGAAGATTGACTCCAGCGTTATGAGGCCTTTTGGCAGTTTGTTAGTCCTCAGCTGCACCACTTGGTCGCCATACTGCTGCTCCAACTTGTCTTGATTTCTCATGGAGAACTCAGCTTCTTCTTGCAGGAAATTAACAATTTGCTGATCATTCTCGAAGACTTGCCAACTTGTGTTGTTATCCGGAACAGCTGGTCTCACAACCACTTTGATATGAGGCTGAGTTTTCTCACTTTTGATACTTTCTACAACATCAAACGCAGCCCCAATTGCTGCCACCACAATCAATGCTTCATTCTTTTTTCTTGGGATGGAAATGATGCTAAAAGCTTCAAAATCTTCAATAAGATCCCATACCCGATTTTTGTAGTTCTTCAACAGATCATTTTTGGCAGCATTTTTTCCTTTGACTTGGTTTATGATCAGCTCACTATCACCAAACACTTGTAAATTCCTGATGCCTTTCTTCTTTGCCCAGTGCAGTCCATGAATTAAGGCTTCATACTCAGCTGTGTTGTTTGAACAGGAAAACTGGAAACGGAAGGCTGAGTAATACCTTATACCTTGCGGTGAAATGAGCATAGCTCCTCCTCCTGCACCTTGTCTACTCCTTGACCCATCAAAGAACAGCTGCCATACTTCATTCTTGTCCTTATGATCTGGCTTGGTGATGCTGGGAATAGGTTGACTTTCTTCATGTATGCAATAGACTCCTAGCTCAGATTCTTCTATTTCTTGATAGGGATCAAAAGCATGCACTTTGCTTGCCCATTCATCAAGAGTCAAATCTGGGATGCTCCCAACCTTGGTGTCAACTTCGTCAGTGCTTGGATAATCTTCTTGATCAAACGCTGAGCAGTTGGCATTGATTTGGCTTGGAGTGTAAGGCTCAATGTGGAAGTTTGCAATAGGTTCAGACCTAATTGTGGCTTTGGTTCCATATCTTGTTCTGAACAACATGTGTGACCAATCCACTGAAAGATAGCCAAATCACCCAATCCAAATGCAAATCGAATCCATTCGAGAATTACTCCTTGTGATGCGGTTGTTGCTAAGATATTCCCTAAAACCTTAGAGGGTATTGCCCTTGATTGGTATTATAGAATACCCGAGGCCATAATACACTCATTTAAACAACTTGTGTCGAATTTATCAAAGATTTTGAAATGAACAAAATGTTAAGAACAAGGATTGGGGAATTCTTACATATTAAACAAGAACACAATGAATTTGCTGCCCATTTTATTCAAAGATGGTGTACAATCCTCTACTCATCAGCAAGTGCTCCAAACATGGATTAGATGGAACTATGTGACTTATTCCTTCATTCTCTCAATAGAGAGATAAAGGAAGTAGTCCTGAAGTTCCCACTAAGGACTTATGATGAAGTGCTTGAGAGTGCCCTCCGAATCGATCAAGTAGCAATAGAGGCGTCATAATACATATGGAACAAATGGGAAATTAATCCCTCCCAATCAAAACACTACGACTTATCCTAATGTCAGGAATACCAATCAAGGACCTAAAATCCTTAACAAAAACCATGGGGTTATAAGAGATGGAGTCACTAACCAAAAAGAGAAAACATTGTGAACGCTTTCACCACCCGTAAGCAATCAGCGAAATAATAACTTCAATCCAACAATCAACGTGGTGGATTTTAATCATCCATCACGAAAACAACAATAAAACAACAATGGAAAATCCAGACACAAGGTTCAATCCAAAACCCAAATGGATATCAGAATCAAAACCAAAGGCAACAGTCTCAAAATTTTTACTCTAACAAACAACAACCTAATTAGAGATTTGGACCACAACAGTTTCAAACCAACAACCTTGAAACTATAATCCCATCTTCTATTGTGGTTTCCACAAAATTCAAGGACATGATACTAGGAATTTCCATGACTACGATAAATTCATGCAAAATTTACTAGAAGACCAAAGACAACTCTTTATAGATATGTTTTTAGAAAATTTTGTAGTACCCATGCCAAACACTTATATGGGAGTAGTTTCCCCTCAAAATGCACCCCTCAAGATTTTTAACAATCCATCGCCGAATCACTCTAACAATAACATGTTAGATCCAAATGGGATGAGCAAGGGTGTTATAACATGAAATAATTATCATGAAGCCTGAACTTCATTAAATCCACCGGTCACACCCAAATTAGGAACTCGACCACAAACCAAGATAGTTGGTCTGGTAGAGTTGAATAACGAGCTACACGTAGAAACCATAACAAGAACACGAGATTATTATTCTCACCTAGCTCTAACCTTCCCATTAGAACTAGAAAACATTCAACAAACATTGGTAAAACCCATAGGTGCTTACAATCTAATTAATGACCTAGCAAAGACCTTCTCTCACATTTCCTTTTGGATTTGTTGAAGAACTCCCCGCCTTACTGTGGCTACTCTATTAGAAGCATTAGGTCTTTGTCATCTAGTTAACATCACTCCTCCCACAAACATAAGTAAACCATGTAGAATTTGACATCTAACCTCTAGGCATCCAAATAGGGATACCGAGTTTATATTTGATATAAGAAAATGCCAACATACATTGAAATTGTGTGTAGAGGAAAACCAACCTTGCATTTATAGGTATGGGTTTATAAGAATTATGTTAAGCGCACAATGATTGATGATGGGGCAGAAGTTAACATATTCCCTTTGCTTTTCTTCAAAATCTAGGATATGGAGAAATAAATTGTTCCAAAACACGAAATACGCTAAGAGGTTATGATAGCCTCAAGACCACTTCATTTGTGACTTTAGTATTACCAAATACCTTAGGACCCCACCCAAGATAGTCCTATCTGAATTTTATATTATAGATAAGGAAACCAACTATAATATGATTCTCGAAATCACCATGGATACATCACATGAAGGCAATCCCTTCCACATTATTCCAGAAATAAGATTGTTGCAGCTACGGAATATAATATATTTTTGGTGCAAGCTGACCCAAAACCATTTGATATACACCTAGCAGATTTGAAGAAGAGACCATGCATTCACTCTGAGTTTGAACTCCCAATGAATCAACTTAACAAACCAATCAATTCAAAACCAGAAGAAAAGTTGATACCTACAACAGAATTAGAAATTACGAATCTAGTCAAAGGCATTATAGAAGTCAAAATGAGACTAACATCATAGAGATGGTATCATTAGGGAATGCCACAAAAATTATCAAGTTACTAGAGAAATATCTACCCATTCTCCTACTGTTTGATTCCATGGGTATGGGATACACCCTAGGAATTGGCTCCCTTCCAGCAGATAGATTTTTATAGTAGAACTAATTGAGGAAAAAGAAGTAGACATGAAGAATGTCCCAACATCCATTCTTCTGAGAAAATATTGGATTCTCTACTTTTATGGAGCTAGATGTCATTTCGGAGCTGGGGAAGGTGTGATCTTTACTTCTCTTGAGGGAAAGATCCTACCTTTTTCCTTTAAGTTAAACTTTGAATGTACGAACAACGTGGCTAAATACAAATCCCTTATCATTGGCCTTATCATAACTAAAAGGATGGGCGTTGATAACATTAGAGTGCTAGGAAACTCACAATTAGTTGCAAACCAAGTCTCTAAGGTATATGAGACTATAGCTGAATACTTATAACTCTATAAAATGGCGGTATTAGATCTAACCAAAGGATTCAACTTCATATCAATCAAAGCAATCCCATGAGAACAAAACCTTCTCACTAATTCAATAGCAACCTCAGCTTCCCATTTCACTCCAAGTAGTGAGTTAGAAAATACAAGTTTCATGGTATCACTTCATACGAACCATTGGTGCGTAAAATACCAACAAACCCGATCTTGACACATATAGAAGCTGAGAATGAGTTTTCTATCCTAGACCACTTTGATAGTGATAGGGTCACTCTTGAATATCTAAATGCCTATGTAGAATTACATCTCACTCATCACATAGAGGATTTCTCCCTAATCCCATCTTCCTCTTCCTATTTTGGAAACCCCATGATAGAATCCCCCGCAAAATAATCTTGATATCTACGAGGTAGAGAATGGAGAAGGTTTGGAACTACCTCTAGCCCCACCTGAATTTGAAGAAGGCAACACTTCCTTAATCGAAGGAACGATTGACATAAATATTGGAACAGAGGAAGAACCAAATATTTGAAGTTGGGATCCTCGTTAACTCCAGAGGAGATAGAAATACACACCCATCCTCGGGGAACATCAAAAGGGTTTCACATTTAATTACAAATAAATGACGGAATTGCACCACATATTGCGGTACACAATCTTATCACCAAAACAGATGCAAAGATAACTAAGAAAAAGTCAAGACCAATGAAACCAAAAGTGGCTCTCATGGTGAAAGATGAAGTAATAAAGCTTCTCCAAGTGGGATTCATCAAACCAGTTGACTATTCACAATGGGTATTTAATATCATCCCTGTTCTAAAAAAGAATGGGAAGATACGCATTTGCATAAACTTCTGGGACATTAATAAAGCTTGTCCCAAAGATGAGTTCCCATTACCATCCATCGACATCATTGTTGATGCAATATCTGGATTTGAGATTTTGTCTCTCATGGATGGGTCTCGGGATATAATCAAATCAAAATATCTGAACATGATCAAGTCAAGACTATGTTTATAACTCCTTGGGGAACTTATTGTTATGTTGTCATGCCATTAGGTCTTAAAAACGCTAGTGCTACATACCAACGGGAAATGACATACATATTCCATGACCTTATTCATAATATTGTGGAATCTTACATAGATGACTTATTGGCCAAGGCAAAGAAGTGCTGTGATCACCCATAAGTACTCCATATTATTCTCTCATGATTGATCGAATATGGTGTCACATTGAATCCATAGAAATACATATTTGGTGTGACAAGAGGCAAGCTTATGGGTTACATTATATCGTCACAAGGGATTGATGTCGATCTAGCCAAAATTTGGGCTGTTCTTGAAATGATTCCACCATCGCATGTTTGGTCTTGGGAAACTCGGCGCAATTCGAAGGTTCATCCCTGACATAATTTTTACTGTTCATCCAATCAATAATTTATTAAAGAAGGATTATAGCATTGATTGGATATAAGAATGTAACGAGGCCTTCAAAATAGTTAAATGCTTCTTCTTGTCTCCTGACCAGATCATCCTTTGATCCTTTATTCACCGCTACCGATGTCTCGGTATTCGCATGTTGGCTCAGGAAGATAATGATAAACAGAACGTGCATTCTATTTCATTAGATGGATGTTGTTTGATTATGAAACATGTTACACACATGTGGAAAGAGAATTCCTTGCCACAGTCTTTACAATGAAACATTTAAGACATTACATGTTAAATCAAGAAACAAGGGTCATCGTAAAGACATATCACTTACAAACATTCCTCATGTAAGGGTATTTATCTAAAAAGGTTGGACGTTTCATAACCTTAATGGGTGAACTTGAATTAACATTTGTATATCATAAATCCATTAAGGGACAAATCATCAGAGACTCGTTAGTGGCAATCCATTAGATGGAGGCAATTTGGTAGACCTAGAATTTCCCAATGAGTGCATATATTTTTTTGAAACCAGGCTCCCCATCTCCATATGTCCTTGGTACATCGACATCGTCAATTTCATCATAGAACACCCGCATGCCGAAAGGAGCCACATCTCAACAAAGAAGGTGGTTACACATTATTGCGCTAAATACTTTATTTTAGAATAGGTGCTCTATCATAAATCCTTTGATGGAATGCTTTTAAGATGTGTTGACACAAAAGAATCCAAAAAGATTCTTTAGGAATCCCATAGTGGGATATGTGGAGGCCACTTCGGTGGCCACGCCACTGCTCACAAAATACATCAGATGGGATATTTTTGGCCCACTGAACATGACGTAGTAGAGTTTGTGTGCAAGTTTCATAAATGTTAAGAGTTCTCCCACGATATTCACATACCAACATAGGCTATACAACCAATTGCAACCCCATGGCCCTTTTCTATGTGGGGCATAGATTTGATAGGGAAATTCTCTCGCCTCATTAATAAATGGCCACAACTTTATAATCACAGCCATGAAATATTTTACTAAATTGGTAGAGGCCATGCCTCTCACCACCGTACTCAGTGTTCGTAATCACCGAGTTCATCCTAAATCAAATAATTTACATGTGCGGTGTCTTGTAAGTCATTATCTCGAGACAATGGCACATCCTTAAAAATGATGAGGTCCATGAGTTATGCAGAAAATTAAATATAAACCATCACATGGCCTCTCTTTATTACCGTCAAGCCAATGGATAGGATGAGGCAACAAACAAAACGTTAAAATCCATTCTCCTCAAAATAGTTAAGGAGAACAAATGGGATTGGAATTTAATATTATACCTGGCCTTGTAGTCCCATCGAACCTCAATAAGAACACCAACAAGGGCAACCCATTTCTCATTAGTATTCGGGGTAGAAGCAGTTCTCCCACTTGAGGTCAAAATACCTAGTCTCTACATCTCATTACAAGGGATTTTGGGAGAAGAAGCCTATAGAGAGGAATGCCTCTCTCAAGTATAAAGCCTTGATGAGGCCACGGTAAACACCGAACAACAAAGACAGAGCCTATGCTGACAAGATGTGTAAAAAATATAACAAAAATGTCTACGAACTAGAAATATACGAGGGAGATATAGTTCTAAGACTAGACAACTAGATTGATAAGAAAACTAGTGAAGGAAGGAAATTCCGGCCCAAGTGGTTGGGCCCATATGGAGTCATGAAAGACTATGGGAATAGTGTGTATCTCTTGTGTACACTAGAAGGCGAGGAAGTCAATGAAAATTTCAATTCCTTACATCTTAAACAGCTTTTACATGTAGGTCCAACATCACCATTTGTATAATATATCTACCTACATTGCATTAGTCACTTAGTTGTTTTATTTTGTTCACTCATTTCGTAAATTTTGTGGTCAATGAACTCATTCTTAAGCAATTTATTATAATCTTCTCAAAATATTGGCAAAAGCATTCAAATCATCTCTTCAATTTTCATAATATCATCAAATGATTCCAAAATCATCTCATCAATTAAACCAGACAAAGTATTGATAAAAACCATACCAAGGCCTGCATACTTGGTCATACTCATTATTTTCTACTAGATTAAGTTGTTCTTACCTACGAGTCTATTCTAGAAGCTTCTAGGTGTCACATCTATCATTATTACATCTCTTTGAAACTAGGATACTCCAAAATCACAAATAAAAATGTCAAATTAAATAAAAATACTAAAAAAATAGAATATTTTATTTTTACACACTTCTTTGCCCCACCAACCTTCGGAAATGAGCCCACATCTCTTACTAGTAGTGCAAGGTTGAGAAAGGAAAGAAGTGCCCTTACTCGCCTATCTCCTTGCCTTTGGTGATGAGCCCATGCTTCTTACCAAGTGAGATGAGACAGGTGTAGGGGGTCCATTGATGCAAATTAATGAATCTTAGCATTTTAAAAATGCAAAGGAAGTGTATTAAGTGAAATTAAGTATCCAAATTCCAAAGAGATAAAATTATCAAAACTAGATTTTGTCAACCAAATTGCCATCCATGGATCTAAGTCTAGATAAACTAAAAGTAAGTTGCATTCTAGTAGTTTTAGTAAGAGTAAGTATGCAGTTCAAATTTGATTTTTGCCAATACCTTGTCTTTCTCTCATCATTTCCATTCAGTCAAACTCATACAATTTGTGCCCTTCCCAACTCTTGGTGTCGAGCCCTCGGGCCTTACTAGTTACATGGAGTTAGGAATGGGGCAAGTTCATCTCATTATCACTACATATTCATCACGTTTTTCCAAAACAAAAACAAGCAACGAACATTGCCCAAAGAAGCCAAAAGTTCAATACTACAATATGTTTACATCATCACATATTAGCATTACAAAAAGAAATAAAAGAGAAACATTAAATTCAACACTTGTTATCACTTGTCATCCATCATACATTCTCGAAAAGCATATAAAAACAAAGATTCCAAAAATCTAGTGTACACATGGGAAACAAACCACAAAAATATAGATACAAAGAAGATCTAGATCAAATATATATATATATATATATATATATATATATCATCTTTTACATACAATGCCATCATGCACTAGGCATGGTCAAAACACTCAATGAGCCCAAAAATACAAAAATAACTCATATAAACATCTAAAAATATCACTAAAAAGAGACCAAATGGCCTCTCAATCCCGTGGGATCCCTTAGAGGGTGTACAATTACATCTAGGACTCCTGCTATGATGACGCTCTAAATGAACTAAGTGCTCATAATCACGGTCACTGGCTATGGTCTCACTACGAGAATGACTCGCCTCATCGACGATCAGAGTCCTGTATCCAACTACCTTAGGATGAAGGGAAGTCACTAACATTTCTACCTTCCAGAGACAGGGGACAAACACATAAGTATGTCCGCACCATCAAGGCTCTCTAATATTCTGAGTAAGCTCACTTGAGTACTCTTCAAGGGGAGCAACAGGGTGTCTACACATACTTGGTGAATCAATTCTCGCCATCCCTCTACTATTGCTGGAAATAAAAATAGAAATAACAAGTTAGAAAAGTGCCAAAAATAACTTCAAAAGCAAGCAAAGCAACAAAAGAAAATATTAACTCGACATTTCTAGCTAACAAGGTCGAGAAAAGAGTAGTAACTCACTCAGATCTGTAGGCATCCATGTAGGGTCTTTAGGATCTTTGTCTACTACCGACGCTATCACTGATCAGTGAACCTCCCCAAATAGGGAAAGAAATGGCATCCTACCACGTACGCATCATCTCCCCAAATGTGTTGAGAAGGAAACTCCTCTGAAATCAAGGTCACCTTCTCTGCACTCACCTCCTCCCTTTCAGCCCTCAAGATGTCTTGAGTATCATGCCACTTAGAATCACTATCATCCTCCTCAGGCATCCCACCAGTCTCACCTCCCATCGTATCCTCCTTTGTCTCGCCTCCTATGAACTCCTTGGAGTCTAAATCCACATCAACATGCTCATCTTCCCCCCCACTGAAATCAGGAGTGGCTCCGATCTGAAGTAAATGTGCTCGAGAAGCACCGACTACCCTCGGGCATGAACCACCCACCTAACTATAATAGGAACTCTAAGAGTAACTTTGGTTTAACCCCGATTTCATTTAGAGCTTCCTGCCTCACAAATAGTCATGTATACCGCCTACTGAGGAAGCATATCAACATAGGGGAGACCAAAATATTGAGGTAATCAATCAAATGGGTGGACCTCCACCTCTCTATCATGTCTACCAACTAACCCGTGGTAGAGCAGAAATCAATGTAAGTGTATCCTCTCTCGATACTCCTCCATGGCCTCATAAGGAGTGGCCTCCATATCTATAGTAGTCAACGAATCCACCGGCTGATGTGGTGCCCCGAGTAATATCATCCCCATCTACCTCACCGCTCTTATAGCCCCGGATCCTCTACTAGTACACCCTCTCCATAGGGGACGATGCACTCATACACCTAACTCATAACTAGAGTGGGATGACTCAAGGACTGCCCTATAACTTGACCACCCTATATAAGTCATGGTATGTGGTCCCAATAATGTCTTCTCCTAAGCATAAGTACGGCCATAGGCCTTAATCATGCTGCAATAATAGGAGCCCAAAGAATATAAGAGAGTATGTCCTCCCTTATCCCCAATGAACTTTGAGGCCAAGATACCCATAATAGCCTTATAGATGATAGGGATAGAAGAAGAAGCAATGGATTGAACCTTCACCCCCTTCTTTGAGCCAAAGGAGACAACAACATATCCCATATAGGTGGCCCACTAAACCATCTCGAGACCATGATCTTGCTATCTTAAGACACAGCCACCTCCCAATAATTGAACCCCCAAAGTATGTGATAGACGTCCTCCTAGATGATAGTCCACTCACCCCTAACACCCGGAAAATAGAAGCTATTCCGATCTACATCCCAAGATGAGAACAAGTCACACAATATGTGACTGGTAGGAGTAATATGAGGAACCCGTGAAATCCTCAAAATACTAGCCTCGCTCGCAAAGTGTCTCTCTCTGCCAGGTCAACATGTTCAACACTCGCCGGAGCCAATCACACTCCTCTCTCGCTTCATCTAATATACTCCTCCTTCTACATCCACCCAAAACATAGAAAAAGAGAAAGTTAGCAACATAGTCCAATAGATAAGCTCATCAAAAACATGGAAAAATGTCAAAAATGTAAAAATATTTAATTAAGGCATTTGTTTTCACTTTCTGTCCGTAACCACCGCCCCTGTATAGAGTGGTGATTTCGTGACCGCCTCCATCTAATGGTAGTAGTCCTACGATTACCACCATCACAGGGTGGTGGTTCCGTGACCGCCGCTCTGTGTAGGGCGGTGGTCCCGTGTTGATTCGGCATGTGCCCATGAAGCCCTAAATATGCCTAAAAGCAACAAAAATACACCAATTTGACTTAAATAAAATCCTACCCTATGTGCACCCCCCTTATAGACTCATTTAACATGAATATTTTAAAAATAACTCCCCAAGACAAATATTTCAACATTTCTATATTTTAGGTTTAAAAATAATGAATTGAGAAAAACTAACCTCAAACTTCGCAGTCGATGTCCTACTCTGAGGCATGATCAGTATCTCGCACCGAACATTTTGACTATACTCTCGTTGAAAATGGTTACCATGGGTCCCAAAGATAAAAATTGCCAAATCAACATGCGCAAATGAATAGGAAAATTAGTATATATATAATATTCTAACCTTGTTTTTTATGTTCTTTCGCAGCGTTAGAGCACCGATAAAGGTAATTTTTATCCCCGCACAAATGGTAAGTTCTCATTTAATTTTAATTTAGTATTTATTTTTGATTTCTTTATCTATTTGCACTTGAGTCCTCTTTTCATTTTACAGATAGTGGGAATCTAGATGGCGACATTACGACACACAGTGTGTCGTGTATAGCTTCTAACTTCCCCATTTCGGGACCACCATAATCGAACCCACTATTTTTTGCCCCTTCATGCCTAAAACCACTTCTTCAAGGGGGCAATATGTACGTACCCAAAATTGTAGGTACTGTACTACCAAAAAGAGGTTACAGAAATACCAATGATGATTTAGATCTCTTCGTAAGGTGTTCGGACTCCGAAAGGTTGCAAAGTATACATTTGCATCCTAAAATACCTTATCTGACCTTTTCATGCTTCATTCTAAACCCTATCCCCCTTTTCCTTGCATTTCTACCATTAGTTTCGGACCAACACCCTTCCTAGGCAAAGGTGGTCCCATGACGGCCACCCAGACAGGTGGTAGTCTTGTGTGCATTTTCTAGAACTTTCTCGATGCTTTCTTCAACGTAAAAAATCAAGTGGCGCTCGCATTTCTCAACCACTCTTGCTTGCATTTATGTTTTAGCCACCTGGTAAATAGTAATTTCTCTTTATTTATAATAGAAGAGTTCAATTCAAACTTACCCTCTGGTAAATCCAAATGCTATAAATACCAAGCTTGTTTACAAGCAAATGGCCCCTCACCTTCTATGAATTATTATTCAGTGTGTTTTGAAAGTTCTTCAATAAGTTTCAATAAGTTTAGATTTTGTAAAAGCTTTCAGCCTCTCAGTTCAAGGCTCCATAGTTCTGGTCCTAGATCATGTCCATTTGAATCTTGATTCTACTTAGAATTATAGGTTGTTGTTTTGTCACAGGAATTATAAGTCTTATAGATTTCGGTATGCTTGTATTGTATCCCTATGACAATCTCGTTATGAATTGAATATTCAAGCTCTGTTCTCTTGCACTATCCCTCTCTTACTTGCATTATGTTCAGCTTACGTCCAAACTGCCACTATTTGAGTATCTTCTCCTACTGCCACTGTCACATTCCCACTTTCTGTATTCACAAGAATATGAAGGATTGAAGAGATCACACTGAGGGGACAAGTAACGATACAAATGGATTTTCTATTGTCTTTATGTAAACTCCACGCTTGAATTATCAAAGTTGTAGTTACAATATATAAAATAGAAGAGCAAATCATTTTATTTTAGTTAAGCTTGCTTTCGTATTACTAGGAAGTTGTGCGGAATGATAGCTTCGAGAAATTGTGATTTATTCCTCACTTCTGAGGTAATATTGAAGGTCTTTACGTTAAATTAGTTAGTTATTTAATATTTAGGATAAAGTCACAAGTGCAAAGGAAAATAGCTATATCAGGCTAACACGCTTATTTTAATTTTGTTATTAGATTAATTGTTCATTATTGGAATATATTAGAATATGTGATCTTTAAATTTTGTTCAAATTCACATCCTTGAAAATACAAAAAAACATATAAGCATAGTGTAGATTTATTTTAATAATTAGTTTACTTATTTAAGTTAAAGTCACATTATCTCTTGCATTAAAATTATGGGACCCAGAGAGCCTAGGGATTACGTATTCGAACCGGGAGTACCTCAGCCAAATCTCTTCACAACATTACAGGATATAGATCAAGGCCTTAGGATTCACATCTTTCAAATGACAATAAATCCACAAGCAGTTAGTGAACAATTGAGATAATTGAATATTGAAGATGACAAAGCATACGCATTCTGGTCAAGTCAACCTAACTATAGATTGCATTGATAGGATATCCGTATGACCATACAAGAACCCGAAAGAGAACAAATATTTTGTTATGATCTATTAGTTCCATATCTAAATCCAAGAGACCTTCTCATCGACATAAACACAGGATTACGTATACAAGTTACTAGAACACCCGTAAGGTATTTTGAGAAGATCACACAACTCTTGGTATTAAACATAGAAGCTGAAAAGGCTTATGACCATTAGATGGTCAAGAAGAGATTGAATCTTAACATTACCATAATAGGTCCACAACAACCACAAACTCATGGTTGTGATCCCTGTGTCCTCATCACGGAGCACCTTGAGGTGGTCCCAAAATTTGACACTTTGAACGAGCGTGGGCTCGCCACATGTCCCGCTCTCGGAAAGGTCTCGATCAAATTCTTGCAGCTTCGTAGAAGGCACCACATGTCATATTCTCGAGGCAATCTCCTTTTGGACATTGAAAAGTCTATGTAAAATGCAAAGTGAGCGGAGCCCTCCACATGTCAGCCTGGTGCTTCTTTAGAATGAAACTCAAGGGCTGGTCCTGGAACATGTGATGTTCCCACGTGTCTCCATGGTGCAACTTCAAAATGGTTCCAAAAACAAAGACCCTAAATGAGCACGATCTCACCATGTTTCCTATTCTGCCAAACCACCCCAACCGCATGAAAATTTTTCTAAGTCCGGGCTAAGCAGTGGAAGCCTCCACGTGTCACCGTGCTACTCCGAGGAAAACCAAAAATTAGATATTTTAACGAGTTCCGTGCTTCTATGTGGACACATTTTGAGTTGAGGCTTTCCATGAATTTTCCTAACTACCCACCCAAGCCGCATCCAACCAAAAGGTGCCACATCCCCTCGTAGATACAAGGATGAAAATTTGACCAGAGAAATGCTTGTCAAACCAGTAAATACATTAAAATGACCATTTGAGCTTGGGAATGGAATTTTCTTCAAGGACATAAAGCTCATAAATGTTACAGGGCTCAAATACATTCTTCAGGGATACATCCATCCATTTTCTTCAAGAATTTAGGGAAAAAATGACAAGGAGAAGAAATCCCAACCGTGGAGAGTAGAAAACATAGGGGAACCCAAGTGTTTGAATGAATAGAGCATGGGAAACTCAATATATAGACTCTTAAGTGATCTCGTAACCCAAGAATGTATTAAAAAAGGCTATAAAGATTAACTAGGAATGACACGGGAAGGGGAAAATGATAGAGACCGTAAATCAATAAATTTTGAGAGGCAAATTGGGGCGAGACTATTTTGAGCACCAACAGTCACACAACTCCTGGTGTTAAACATAGAAACCGAAAAGGCTTATGACCACTGGATAGTCAGAAGAAGAGATTGACTCTTCACATGACCATAACAGATCCACAATAACCACAAACTCATGGTTGTGATCCCTGTGTCCCACAAACCAATGGGCCTCGCTAATCGGCTTAAACATTGACATCGCTTATGTACATTGGTATTTAGATCCTCACCACTCCCACCAGATATCATAACACAATTTTCCGCATTAAACATATAATCTAATCAAGCTAAAATTTTCTAGGCTAGACCAGAAAACCACCCATAGTTTCCTACAAATAAACTACACCTCTCACTACCATTTTCCATGACCTTGTTTGGAAATATACACGAAGCACCTATAGGTCACTTTCCATGTATCCAACAGCTAATAGATATGATATCAGTAGAGCTCAACATTGATTGAAGCCTCCAAACAGCTATTATATCTAAACAATCCATTACACTAATTCAGGTTAGGAGAGCTTTCATTGCCTTAGACTCGCAGATCCCTTTATTGCGTGTTGAGGATATAATATTACCCAACTAGTTTGTCCATACCCACATATATTTCATTTCCACTGGTTGTCTTGGTAAGACCTTGGGAGGTCAGGTATGAAGAAGGGCTACTTGTAGATTCTCATGCTCGCATGTCACTTTTCTATCATATAGTATCCAATAAAACCTTAGTATATCATCCAAATACACTCGCCACCATACTATCTATATAGGTGGTCTTCACCGAGAAAAATGAAGCACCTTCACAATCTATCCACCGTGACCATGATGGATTCGTGGTGATAACTCAACATAGTTAGCCCTACTATGAAATCAATGGAAATGGTATCCCACTTCCACTCCAATATAACATGAGGGTAAAGAAAGGCCGGTTGGATGTTGATGCTTAGACTTGAAATTGTAACATTCCAAACAATGAAACACAATTCAAGCTATATATGTTATAAGCCCTCTCCAATAAAATAGTTGTCTCAATGTAGCTTGCATTTTCTTAACACCTAGATGGGTTGAATAAAGTACACGGTGTGCCTCATCTATAATGTATTGTCTCAAATCTTCATCCCTAGGCACATATATCTCACCTATGTGTTTTAGAAGTCCTTAAAGCTCCAATAAAAAATCCCTCAAACTTCCCCTCAAGGTGTTTTTAAGACTCAATCTCTGCTCTAGCTGAAACGTAGAAATTGTCGTGTGGAAGGTGCCGCAAGATCCTTCTCTATAATTTTACATCCACTAAAGTAGCCATAACCAAATGCCTTCGATGAATCAGATTGTCTACAACCACATTTTCCTTCCCCTTGACATGCTCAATCTCCATATCATACTCACATAGAAAATCCATCCAACGTCATTAACGGGCATTGAGATTGCATTGTTTGAAGAAGTTCTAAAGGGTCAAATGGAATTTCTTGAGAATGAACCTCATACCTAGCAGAAAATGACACCACTGAACTAAAGCACGCACCACTGCCACAAGCTCAAGGTCATGAGTTGGATAATTGAGCTCATAATATATGAGTTTACAAGACTCAAAGGCAACAACATGGCCATCCTACATCAAAACTACTCCTATCCCTGCCAATAAAGCATTTGTGTAAACAAATAAGTCCTTGTATGGATTTTTCAATGCTATTATAGGAGTTTTAGTAAGGAGCTCCTTCATAGTTGAGAATTCCTACTTACATTTTTCTCGACCATAAAAACTTATTCTCTTTCATTGGGAAGTGATGGATGAGAAATACTCAAGAAATCCTAAAAATATCCTATAGTACCTCTCGCTAATCCCATAAGGCTACATACCTTGGTAACACTAGTTGGCACTGGTCAATCAATGATAGCTCTAATCTTTGAAGGATTGACTCTGATACCTTCCCCAGATATTATGTGACCTAGATATCTTTGAACCTCTATTTGAAATAACCCACACTTCTCTAGTTTCCCATAAAGGTGCTTCTCTTGGACATGATCGAATAACATGTCGAAGGTGCTCCTCATACTCCTCACACATGTGTGAGTATATAAATATGTCATCTAGGAGCATGAGCATGAAGTAGTCCAAGAATGTCCTGAATATCCCATTCATCAAACTCATGAATACTGTGGGGACATTCGTCAAACCAAATGACACAACTATGAACTCGTAGTGGACATATCTCATGCATAAAGTTATCTTATGTATATCTTCCTTTGCAATCCTCAACCGATGATATGCCGACTTAAGATATATGTTGGAAAACACTATAATGCCCTTCATTTGATGTAAAAAACATCAATGTGTGGAAGGGGGTAACGATTCTTGATCGTTACTTTGTTTAGTTGTCTGTAATCAATACAAAATCATAGGGATATGTCATTATTCTTCACAAAATCATCGTGCACCCCAAGGGGATACAATAGAATGAATGAGACTTCTCAAGAATTCCCTCTAGATGAATTTTTACCTCACAAAGCTGAGGTGTAGTCATCCTATATGTAACACTTTAGATAGGATCTGCTCAAGGAACCAAACCACTATGAAAATGTATCTCATTTGGGGAAGGTAGGTCACCTATCTCACCAGGAAAAAATCCAAAAATCCTTAATTTGGAGTGATCATCTAGTGATGGCCCACTATTCTCATCCTCTAACTTATCACTAACAAAGAATAGCATATAGTTGACATCCTTGACGTGCACACTGCTTAAGCTACATATTAGATATAGAGTGAGTAGAAATAGGCCTCCTAACCCCAACTATCACCAACTCATCACCCAAATCATATGTACATGATATCATCTTGATGTAACAATATACTATAGATTTGTGTGCAAATAACCAATCCATACCCAAAATAACTCCATAATAACCCAAATGAAGGATGAAGAGATACAAGGCTTTGGTGAAGGGTCCTAGGTCAAGTACACACTCATCAGCTAAGAATTCCACTAAGAGCTTGGATCCAGAAGCCATCTCAACATCCCAAATATGACCTTTCCTAATTACCACTAGCCTGCATCGCTCTACTAATGATGGAGAAATAAAGGAATCATAAGAGCATGAATCAAACAAGATAGATGTAGAAAAATTATAGATGATACCTGTAGTCTCAATCATTCTACCCGATGCTCTACCTAGAGGTTCTCAATCTACATAAATCCTATGGCTTTTGGCCATGTCACCAAATGTAGGCTTAGATATAGGGACCTTACCCTTGTTATAAGGTTTTTGCGGACATTCTCACCAATGGTGTCCCTATACAACACATCCATAACAAATACCTGGTCCCCTCCAATGAATGCAAGCCCCTCTCGCCACTCTAGGGTCTGTGGTTGTAAACCCGATGATCCTATCATAGAATGTTTTGGGTATTGTGGATGTGCTCCTATTGACTAAGCCCTAGATGAAAAGAAGCCATAACTTTCCTTAAATCTCTACATGTTTTTTTGGGTTGAACATTTCAATTTTTTTCTTTCTTTCAATTTGATTTTCTTCAACACAAATCAAAACCATGAGTGAGTGAGGAAAATATTAATAGTATATTATTATTAATTTTTTATTGTTTTCCTCCCTTTTGCAGGTAGATTTTGGGAGAAAAGTCCTTGAGGAAGCGAGAGCCTATTGAGGCTCAAAAAAAGTTCTATTATTTTATTTTATTATTATTATTATTATTATTTTCTCTGCAAGATTCTATAGGAAGAATGTTTTCCCCCATTATATTTAGATTACCGAATCAAGGGTATCACATATTTGTTTTTATAAGTAAATCCTTTTTTAAAAACTTTAACCAAACATTCTGGTTCATGGCGTGTGTGTGAATTTTAATTTTTAGTTTGGTTTCGCCATCCATAGCCATGAGGATATCATGGAGCAAAATGCACATAAAGTTGTGTAGGGGTCAAGGGAAGGTTATGGGTGTGCCAAAGGCTATGGCAGGGGAGAGAGAGGGGGTGGTGTTAATGAAGTGTTAGGGTTCTAAGGGGGGGGGGGTATAGGCTACGATACAAGATGCAACCTACTCTTCCACCCACCATTCAATTTTTAATATTTTTTTACCTTCGCATAAATGAAAATTTATTTGTTTATAGACACATATATAGATGTCAATAAAACTCTCGGGGAATGTCAAGTCTCTTAGGCATTTTCAAGTTTAATAAGATGATGTAAGTTTTTTCTATCTTATTGTTAGTTGATTTTATAGAAATAACATAGATTCAAATGTAAATATAGAACTATATATGAAGGGGTTCACTTGTTGAACTTGTTGGTATTTCTATTCAGGTGAAAAGGTCATATTAAGGAATGTAAAAGGAAATTCTTAGGATAATTTACATTAAGTGTGTGTTTTTTTGTGTGTGTGTGTGTGTGTTGAGTTTACAAATATAAGTAAATATTTAAATTCTAATGACTAGAATGGAAAGAAGTTTTTTTTTTTAAAGGAGCATCTCCATAACTAAAATTTTCATTGTTGTAATGTAAATAAGTAAAATGAAATCATAGTTATCATACAGTTTTTCCAAGGCATGAAGTGAACATAATATACTTTTCCAGGGCATCAAATGAACACTTACTCTTTCAAGTCAACATATTAATAAACAAATGGAAAATTTTAATGGACAATTCACTACTCGAAATTTATGTAACTGAAAATTCAATCTTCAACACAATTCCATTTATCTTTTTTTTTCACTTATAAATAAGACAACAAAATTTGAATTCCCCATAATAATTTATAAATGTGGCTTATCCCTTTTAAATCAACACCCGGAAGAACAGAGTCGACACTAAAGCAAGGTAAAATTCTCATTCAACTAATCCATTGATCTTCTTTCAACAATCCCAATAATATAAGCTTCCTACAAAAACTTCCCTTGACCATATTCATTCTCAACAAGGGGAAGTAGTGCCCTAGAGTGGGGTCCAACCATAAGAAACCAACCTACAAAAAACTTCAAAATCCTCTTGATCCAACCAAATAAATCACCCCTCATTATCACTCCTCCCATTCACCTAAATTCCTCCATGGGAGGATTTTCAAACCCATTTGATTTCCTCTCCAAGGATGGGGACGAGGTTCAAACCATATAAACTAAATTCCCCACCTCAAACCATATGAGGGGATAAAAGAGAACTAATATGGCTTGCCCATCAAGACATGATGTTTAAGAGAGAAAATTACCCCCTTTTCCTCAAAACCAACTCCCAAATCCATCAAACCATATGATGGATGGAGGAAACAACAAGTACCTGTTATCACCAAATCAAAACACCCCATGGTTTTCACAAGTGTATCTGCTTGGGATCATAATGTGATTGGATAACATGGGTACTATCTCTAAGTTGTGGGACTTGGTACTTGAGATAGACATCTAGAGAAAGCTAGTTCTTGATCTTAAACTACCTACAACAATCTACTATAATGTAGGAAAAGCTATCTTGTCCTAATCTAACTTTCCAAGTGACCAGGAGAGAGAGTGCATGGAAAAAATCCTACACTAAAGTGGTGATACACTAGAAAAGGAGGGGTATGAGAATAGTCTTCCAATGTGTGAAAAGTAGAAGCAAAGTGCAAACTAGAAGGGGTGATAACAGTTCTCCACAATCTAGCAACTACATTCACAAAAATATTTCATGCACACACAATGGTAATGAATCCTTGCAATAATATAAGATAGAAACAATATATAAATATATAAATATATAAATATGTAATGAGATTGAAGGGGCAAGAGAAATGAAATCAATCATAACATGGGAACAGAAATCCACAACATTGTATCTATTGATTTCATTGATATCCATAGTTCAATCTATTACAAAATAATGGCCTGGATCACCATGTAAGGAGTCCACTACATGGGCCTATAGAAAATTGGCTTCACAAAACAAATTTTACATATTTTTGCTACTTCAAAGACTATCTCAAATTTATGGAATTTGAGAAGAGAGAGAGAGAGAGAGGGAAAATGAAAATCCCAAAAGTTGTCCTTCAACCACTTGCAAAAGGTAGTAATCGGAGTGAAATGATGTTCTGTTTACTAACTTGCAGTAGGGAAATATGTCAAAGCACATGCTTCGTTGAATGCGTCCCAACTACCACTAGAATGATTGTTCTAAACTAGGCACATTTTCTGCAAACTCTCTATCGATTCCTCATAAAATTTTAGATTTATTGATTTCTCTACATCAAGATTGGAACCAAAATTCTAATGGTACAAATTTTGTGTGTTTTTGTTGAGAAATGTGAAAGTTATGGCCTTCTGAGTGTAGGCAGCTATTTTGGGTGTGCTGGCATTTCTGTCATTTAACAGGATTGAGAATTTAATTTACTAGAGCTGAAGATGTTTCTTTTATTTTCATATATCTACCCTCATAAAAATTAAGAAATTTAGTTTATGTGGCATAGAGGACATCGTGCTCATTCTAGAAAGTCAAATTTCATGAAAATCATAGCTTAGGGTCAAAAGTTATGGCCGTTTGAAGTTCGGGAGGGTCGAGATTAAATTTTTCTTTACATGTAGCTATTTCGGTGAAATCAGGCCCTTATGTCCCAACTTTCACTTATGTGACTTGGGTTGAAAAATTTTGCTTTTGCTGATTCCCTCATGGTGCAAAGATTTCGGCCTTGATGTCCCGAATGTCCTAGCTTTGACTTGGCTGTGAGGGCCTTTGACCTTCGCTTTCTTCGCGTGTCTCTCGACCTCCTTTACAAATCAGTGATTTCGCCAATCGGGTCTTGCACGTGTCGATGTCTTATGGACTACCAAGGACATTTCAACCTGACTTCAAAACTCCTTCTATTTTCAGCCAATTCAGGAAAATTGAGTTTTGGGGTCCCAACCGTCCCGATGTTGCACTGCATGCATCACGTGGGTCAAAAATATCCAATTTTGTTGATTTGAGCTACCTACGACCAGCTTGGATTTTTGGGTCCCACTGTCCCAATGTCCTTGCAGATCGCGTGGAACAAAATTATCTCGATTTTTCTTATTTGAACTACCTGTGGCCATTTCAGATTTTTGGGTCCTAATCGTCCCAATGTCCCGTGGACTCGCACGGGAAAATAATATGTGATTTTGACGCAATACACTAAAAGAAGCCCTTTTTTTGGATTTTTTGCAAATTTTTTCTAACTTCTTTAATTTTTTCCTTGGATAAGAAAGTCGAGAGAAACCAAAGGGAATCCCAAAACCTAATTTTTGGGCCTTGGACCATTTCTACTTGCTCAAGCCTAAAGAAATGATGCAGTTATCAAAATTACCTTGAGGGGTGAATTTGGGTAACAATTTGGTGACTCGGTGGGGTTCTCTTCCCCGTCGATGAAGTATTTCTAGCCTCCTATAGCAATCTATTGGGCTTGGATTCTTCCCGATTATCTCACATCTGATTTGGAACTTGAAGATCTGCATCCTTGAGTTACCAAAACAATTCTTCTAAACCCGAGACTGCATTTTGCTACGTGGAATCTCAATTTGATAAGAGAATCTTGAAAATATGATTTTTGAGAGTATAAAATTGTTTGAAACCTAAAAGATTTTCCCTCACTTGACTCTCTGCAAAAATTTGATCTGCTGGAATGCAATGACAATACTTGAACCTACCACAATATGGATTCCTTGCAGATTTGATTCTCTTATGAATGCAAGTCCTCTTCTTGAAGTGTGATTAACTATATACAAAGAATACACTATAAGCAATAGAGCATATGCACCGACACTTAGGGAATTAAAACCTATTCTATAACAGAAATAATGTGCACAAGCACTTAGAGGAATTGAAAATCCTAGACTAATATATACAAGGGTGAGAAATTATCCTTCTAGTAACAATGTTTGAGATAGATTCCATTGACTAGAATCTACAATTCTTCACCATCCAACTTAGCCAGCCGGAAGGCATTGCTACCTTTTCATTCAATGATCATGTATGGACCACTCCATATGGTAGCGAACTTGGAATATTTTCCTTGCTTTGCATGATCAGCATACCACTTCAAGCCCTATCTCCAACTTGGAATGCCCTGGCTTAGTTTTCTAGTCAAATATCTTCTTGATCAATGCTTGATATTTTTCTATGGTATGCACTACATGTTCTCTTACTTATTCTAATTCCATTATCTCTGCAAACCTGATCTCCATAGGATCAAAATCATCTAGTTCTCACTATTTCATGAGTTCCAATGCTGGCAGCTCAAGTGATATATGTACGACTGCTTCTTTTCCATATACAAGCTTGAATGGAGAGCTTCATGTAGACCTCTTGGGTGTGATCCTATAAGCCCAAAGATCTGATTCAATATTTGCATGCCAAGTTTTATGATTCTCATCAAGATTTCTTTTGATGATTCTTAGTAGGTTCTTATTTGTAGATTCTGCTTGGCCATTACCCTGAGGGTAATAGTTTTATGAAGTGCTGAGATATACACCATTCTTGACATCCCATTTAGTGATTTTGGTGCCAAGGAATGTTAATGCATTATTTGATATGATAGTAATAGGGACACCAAACCTTATGACTATCCCTTCATAGAAATCCAAGATGTTGGATTCATTTTCCTCCTTAAGTGCCACTACTTTAGTCCACTTGGTGAAATAATCAATTGTTATAAGTATCCACTTGTGGCCTTGACTTGAATTTGGGTTGATAAATCCAATGAAGTCCAATCCCCATTGCATGAATGGTTGATCTACTAAAATTGGACGAATGGGTAGGGCTATTAACCTTTCCTTCCCTAGGAAGAATGCATATTTCTTGCATTTCTTGATCCATGAGTAGCAATTGCTAAACAACATAGGCCATTAGTAACATCCTTTATGATCTTGAGAGCTATCACTAGTGGGGAAAAGTGGCATCATGCTTCTCCATCATGGAACTCATGTAATATATTCTCAACTTGACATGTTCCCATGCATCTCAATAGAACACCATTGATGTCATTCTTGAACAAAACACCATTGATAAACACATATGGAATGGCTTGTAATCTAAAGTATATAATATTTTCTTTGCTCATTTCTGTAGGGAACAAACATGTTTGGAGATAATTCACCAAGTATTGATTCCAACATGGAATGGGAGCATCCTTAGCTGTATGTTCTTACTCATTCTGTAGTAGTAGGACAACCTCTTCTTCTCCTTCTGATTCATCATGTGGTTTAGAAGTGAGCTACTCACACAAACCTTTTCCAAAAATCAGCTTTGTCACTTGGATTTTGATATCATATTCCATTACACAAGTGATCCAAGCTACTCTTTTATCATTCAAATACTTGTTTAGGAGAAAATCCTTAACACCAGCATGAGACACTAGCAATTGAATCTTATTGTTCGAGACCAAGTGTTTGAACTTCTTCAAACTCCTAATGATAGCAAGGACATGCTTTTAAATAAAATATTATCTTACTTCATAATCTTCCGTGCTTTTACAGTAAGAATGTTATAGGTTTTTCTAAACCTTTTCTATTCATCTTTACCAAGATAGTTGAGATTATATCCGATCCTCCAAAAGCATACACCATGAAGTAATTTGAAAAGTCTATGTTGATAAGATTTGGAGCTTGTGATATGGCATGTTTGATAGCCTAGAAAATTTCTTTACCTTCTATTGTCCATTTGAATGCAATACTCTTCTTCAACATCATTGTTAAGGGTTACGTGAGAATGGCAAAATCTGCACAAATCAGGAAAACGTTTATCCTTCCCGAGAAGCTTTGGAGATATTTCTTGTGGTGTGGTAATGGAAGTTTTTGAATGGCTTCAATTCTTTTAGGGTCAATTTTTAATCCTTATCTAGAGACAATGTGGCCTAACAATTTGCCTACATGTGCCAAAAATACACACGTCTTTGGATTCAATGACACTTTGAGCCTTCTATAGCTTTGAAATACTTGCCTAAGGTGAAAGAGGTGGTATACTGTGTTCTTTAAGAATACAATGATATCATCTAGATATACTATCACTATCTTCTTGATTAAGCCTTTAAATGCCATATCCATAGCTCGCTGAAATGTTTCTCTGACATTTTACCATCCAATAGGAATCTTCTTATAAGCATATGTGCCCCATTTCGTAGTGAAGGATGTATTGAATTGATCTTCTTCTTTCACCATTATTTAGTTGTAGCTTGAGTAGCTATCTAGTAATGAAAACCTTTCGGAACTAGCTATAACCTGCAAGATTTGTTCCATTGATGGGAGTGGATAATGATCCTTGAGTGATGCTCTATTTAGATCATGAAATTATACGCACAATCTGATTCATCCATTTATTTTCCTCACTGGCAACCAAGTTTGCAACCCAAATTGAATGTTTGATATGGAAGATGATGATAGCTTTAATCGGATTATTCAACTCTTCAATGTGAGGATTCACTAAACTTTGCTTCTGTGTGATAGGATTTGATTTTGGATCTAAATCAATAGTATGATGTGCTAGCTTTGGCTTGAAACCTCTTATGTCCTTATAAGTCCAGGAAAATACATCTGAGAATTCTTGAAAAAGTTAAACAAAATTAGATTTCTCTTGTTGGGTACTTACTTTTCCAATTTGCAATGTCTTACCTTCATCTACCGAAATGGGCTCTAAATCTTCACCCTTTACCTGGATGTTTGATTACTCTTTCTGAACAGATCATTGGGGTTAAAGATTGACTCCAAGTTTACGAGACCTTTTGGTAATTTATCATTTCTCAAATGCACCACTTGGTCACCATAATGTTGTTCCAACTTGTCTTGGTTTTTGGTGGAGAACTCAACTTCCTCTTGTAGAAAATTGACAATTTGTTGATCATTCTCGAAGACTTGCCAACTTATATTGTTATCTAGAATAGCTGGTCTCACAACCACTTTGATATGGGGCTGATCACATCAAATGCTTCCCCAATTGCTGCCGCTTTTCTACTACTTCATTCTTATTTCTTGGGATGGAATTGATGCTAAAAGATTTGAAATCTTCAATGATATCCCATGTATTATTCTTGTATTTCTTCAATATATCATTCTTGGCATCATTTTTTCCTCTAACTTGGTTCACAATCCACTCACTATCACCAAAAACTTACAAATTGTTTATACCTCTCTTTCTTTCCTAATGCAATCTGTGAATTAAGGCTTTGTACACAGCTATGTTGTTTGAGAAAGCAAAATGGAAACAAAAAGATGAGTAATATTTTGTACCCCAAGGAAAAACAAGCATATCTCCTCCTCCTACACCTTTTCTACTTCTTGAGCCATCAAAGAATAAATTCCATAACTCATTATCATCCTTGTGGTATGACTTGGTGATGCTAGGAGAGAATGACTATCTTCATGCAAATAATAAAATATTAGCTCAGATTACTCCATTTCCTTATAAGGATTAAAATCATGCCTCTTTTTTCCCCTTCATCAAGAGTGAAGTATGGGATGCATCAAACTTTGTATCTACTTAATAAGTACTTGGGAGATCTTCATGATTAAATTCTAAGAAATTCACATTGATTGGACTTGGTGTGTGAGGCTCAATATGAAATTTTACAATAGACTTAGATCTAATTGTATCCATAGCTCCATACCTTGTTCTGAATAACATGTGTGACCAATCAATAGACAAATAGCCTCCAATTTTAGTAGTGAAGTCCCTTGATAAACACAATGTAAAGAGTGGTGGTAAGTCTATAACTGATACATCTTACAAGACAGTCACATTAGGACATGCATTCAATGTGAAGATAAAATCTCTTATTACCCCAACCATTGTTACTATTGTCCCATCCAATTGTACCACACCTTTAGAGATGACTTCATATTAAAGGCCTAATTTATTACCTATTTGTTTTGGCATGAATGAGATACTTATGCCCGAATAAATCATGTAATTATGCACCAAATTATCTCCAATGATCAATGAGATGTAGAATGGAGTGGACTTCAATTTTTTACCTTTTTGATCTCCATGATTTTCTTCTTATTGAGTAGCATTGGTAGGCACCTTTTATTGTTGATTGGGTGGCTGATTTGATGTTGAACAATTCTCCATAACATCTCACAATAGGTCTCTTTTTCCTGGGATAGCCAATGACTCCCACATTGAAATGTTTACATTTGTTTTCTTCATCTTCTCAATGATGTTTAGTGGAGATGAGATATCTCTCTGCTGCCCCTTTCCCTATACATTTTTCTATGGCACATGGGCTATTATTACTAGAACTTGGGCTGGTCTAGAAGGTGGCTTGGGCTGAATTTGCACATTAAGATCTGCACTTTGATTTCCCATACCTTGTGGAGTAATAGATGGTTGTGTGTCATTTGAATATGATGACCATCCTTCTCTAATACTCCTATTTTTGGATCGTGTATTGGCTACTACACTTTGAGAAGGTGGTTGAGTGATACCACATAAATCTTTATCCTGCCAATTGACAAGTGTGGTCTCATTTGGAGGTACCTCTTGTTGAGTTGCTTCCTGCTCCTGATTTACTTCTTGGCATGTCTCTTGTTCCACACCATTTTTCATCACCATAAGGGCTTGATTCAAAGCACCATTGAAAAACATAGACTAATTATAAGGTTTATTGCATGGGAAACACTAGTCATATTCCCGAGCCATGTTATTTTACACTAATACTAAGGCTCTAGATGTGGATGCAACGTTTGGATTGTAAGGTTGAAATGGCCTATTAATAGGAGGTTTTACTTGGTTCTGATTTTTAGCTTGAATAGGTGGCCTATTAGGATGATATGGAGGTCTATTGGGTTGAGTTTGAGGCAGATATGATCTATAATTTTGAGCTTACTGCCTCTTAAGTGTCACCATCTCATTATCCAATTTTTGTAGCTGCTTCATGACTTCTTGGAGCTCGCTTGAGGTCCTAGAAGATGAGATGGAAGCTTTAGTAGAATTCTAATTTCTTGGAGCAGGAATAGGAGCTAATGTAGGTGTTTAACTAGTGCTTCTAGAGTTCCTAGTTCTAGATATAGAGGTATAGAAGGCCTAGGTGAAAGTTCACCAAATTGAATCAAGCAATTTTTGTCTCTAATAGTAATGTTATAAGCTACGGGAAATTTATACCTCTCATAGATTGAATCATCATGGAAATAGCAAAATTTAAAGATTTAAGTATAGGAAAGAACCTTCATTGATAGTCTCACAACCAATAAAATCCTATCCCATGTCTCGCTGGAATCAAGTTGAAATCGGTCAACTCTTCATTAGGAGCCCTCTTAATAGCTAGCAATTGTTCGAATAAATACAAATTATCCCCCTTTTCTCCAACCTAATTGTGAAGAGTTGTGCATAAATGATCCCATTTTAGGATAGATCATGTTGTTAGGATTCTAAACCATTGCAATGATTTACCTTTAAAGGAGGATGCTAATAACTTTACAGTGATGTCCATTTCAGTAATTTCGTGAATTACAAAAAAAATTGCAATGTCCTTGATGTGGTCAATTAGAGTTGTTTGGTACTCACCACTGAAATATGGAATGTTCTTTGATGCTGCAACTAGAAATGGATTTTGTGCATTGAGAGCAAGTGGGCTACTACCAGTAAAATTGACGTAGGGATTGGGTTATGTCATTTTGATTGGTTAGATAACTCTAGTTGATTGAATGAAAGGCCTTCTAGGTGGAGGTGTTGATAAGGTTCTATTTGGTGGAGATGAAGACCTTTGATCTCTTCTTCCTCTTCTTGCTCTATCTGGGGACATGTGTCGAAAGATAAATAATACGTCTTCTCTAGTTCTTGATCTTATTTGGATTCTTGTCATGAATCTACCAAGCTTTATCGTTGAAATGAATGGATTATTTCTCTTCAAAGTCACCAGATGTGAAATTTCAGAGCTTCTTACAAGCTAGAGACTTACAACAAGTTCACATCAATCTTGCTACAATAAAAATGAAGACCTCTTGGTCCCACCGGGCGTGCTAGAAATGTTATCACCGAATCAAAACACCCTATGGTTTGCACAAGTGTATCTTCTTGAGCTCATATTAGGATTGGATAGCATGGGTACTATCTCCAAGTTGTGGGACTTGCTACTTGAGATAGACCTCAAGAGAAAGTTGGTTCTTGCTCATAAAATACCTACCACAATCTACTATAATGCAGGTAAAACTATCGTGTCCTAATATTACTTTCCAAGGGACCAGGGAGAGAGAGTACATGGAAGTAAAGCCTACAATAAAGTGGTGATACACCAGAAAATTAGGGGTATGAGAATACTCTTCCAATGTCCGAAAAGTAGAAGAAAAGTGCAAACTAGATGGGGTGATAATAGTTCTCCAAAATTTAGCAATCGCATTCACAACAATATTTCATACACACACAATGATAATGACTCCTGTAAAAACATAAGATAGACATAATATATATATATATACAATGAGATTAAAGGGGTAAGAGAAATGCAAACAAACACAATAGGGATGAAAAATCCACAAAATTGTATCTATTTCTTTCATTGATATGGAGAATTCAATCTATTACGAATAAGGTCTTGGATCACAATGCAGGGGATTCCACTACAAGGGCCTTCAACACATTTGTTTCACAAAACAAATTTGATGATTTTTTCTACTCCAAAACTATCTCCCTTTTACAATGAGGCCAACACTCTAATTTATAGAATCGAGAAGAGTAAGAGAGAGGGAAAATAAAATCCCAAAATCTGTCCTACAACCACTTATAAAAGGTAGTAAATGGAGTGAAATGATGTTTTGTTGCTTGATAAATTACTCCCATATTGTCCCATAACCTGCAAAGCAGGAAGTATGTCATCCCATGCTTCATCAAATGCATCCAAACCACCACTAGAAACATTTTTCTAAACTAGGAACATTTTCTGCAAACTCTCTATCGATTCCTCATAAAATTATGGATTTATTAATTCATGTGCATCAGATTAGAACCAAAATTGCAACAGTCAAATTTTGTGTGTTTTTGTTGACAAATGCAAAAGTTATCACCTTCTAAGTGCGGGCAGCTATTTTGGGTCTCGCTGCATTTCTCATTTAACGAGACCGAGAATTTAATTTACTGGAGATGGATATGTTTCTTTTATTTTCATATATATACCCTCATCAAAATTAAGAAATATTATTTTTGTGGCGTAGAGGACATTGTGCTCGCTCCAGAAATTCAAATTTCATGAAAATCATAGCTTGGGGTCAAATGTTATGGCCATTTGATGTTCACGAGCATCAAAAATGATTTTCCTTTACATGTGGCTATTTTGTTGAAATCGCCATTATGTCCTAGATGTCCCTTATATGATTTGTGCCAAAACCTCCTATTTTTCTGATTCCCTCTTGGAGTGGCGATTTCGACCTTTGATGTCCTGAATGTCCCAAAGATTAATCGGGTTGTGAGGGTCGTTGACCTTCTCTTCCTCCGCATGTCTCTTGTTCCACTTTGCAAATTAGTGATTTCATCCATTTGGGTTTTGCGCATCCCGACATCCCACGGATCGCTCGAGACATTTAGACTTGACTTCACCGAATGCTATTTTCATTCAATTCGAGCAAATCACATTTTCAGGTCCCGACTGTCCTTACATTCCGCGGACCATGAAGAACAAAAATATCTAACTTTGTCGATTTGAACTGCCTATGACAATTTCAGCTTTTTTGGTCCCGGCTGTCCCGATGTCACGTGGAACAAAATTGTCCAATTTTTCCGATTTGAAGTTCCTGCGTCCAGTTCGGATTTTTGGGTTCCGGATGTCCCAATGTTCTGCGGATTGTGCAGGACAAAAATATCTGATTTTTCCACAATACACTAAAATAAGCCCATTTTTTGGATTTTTTACAATTTTTCTAACTTCTTGAATTTTTTCCTTGGATGGGGAAGTTAGAGAGAAACCAAAGGGAATCACAAAACCTGATTTTTTGGGCCTTGGATGATTTCTACTTGCTCAAGCCTAAAGAAATGATGCAGGTTATCAAAATTATCTTAAGGGTTGAATTTTGGATAGTAGTAACACACCCGAAATGAGAGGAGAGAGAAGTGGAGAAGAAATAGAGATCATATATCTCTATTATCATATTATTCGAAGAACGTATGATATATATATGGAAGAGAAATAACAATACTCCCTAAAATGAAAGGAGAGGTTACATCGTAGAGAGAATAATAGGATATGATTAAAATAACACTCCTAATAATATAAAAAAATTCTTCATAATCTATGCCAACATTTCCCCTTATTACATTATTCTTGCAAATGTAGCCCCTTTAAATTTCAAATTTCACTTTTCCAAGATATTTGGTGAGAATATCAGCTACTTATGCTTTTGTAGGAAAGTACAGGAGTTGAGTGAGACGGTTCAAGATGTTCTCTCAAATTAAATGATGATAAATCTCAATATGCTTTATTCATTCATGAAAATCAAGATTCTACATAAGCTTCAACACACTCTAATTGTCACAATAGAGTATAGGTGACTATTTTTCAGAATGCCCATGTCCTCCAAAACGTGACATAACCATATGAATTTTCACACAACTCCTCAGCGGCATGATATTCTACCTCTCGTGTGGATGAAATAGAAACAAAATTTTTGTCTTGCTTATCCACGAGATAGGTCTATATCCAACATGAAAAATTTATCATGTGGTTGATTTCCTATCATCAATGAGATCCAAGTGTCGTCCAAGTTGACATATCCTTGTAATAATAATTGACCATTCTTCTTATACTCTAAATCATAATCAACCAGAACTCGAACATACCTCAAAACATTTTTTTGCAGTCCAATGACATTTTTTCGACTCTTGCATGAACTTGGAAAGATAACTGACAACATAGCAAACATAGATTTGGTCTAGTATATATTAAGTAGATGAGCCCTCCAAAAAATTCCTGTAGCAAGTAACATCTACTTGAGGTGAGTCCTAGAATTTTGAAAGTTGCAAACCTTTTCCATGGGAGTATATATAGGTTTACTATTGGACATATTGTATTTTTAAGGATTTTCTTGGCATACTTTATATAGGTGACAAAAATGTGATGCTTCTTTTACCATATCTCTAAGATAAGATAGTAATGTAGTAGCCCTAAATATGTCATTTCAAAGATCTTCTAAACTTCCAGAGATCAAAATATCATCCACATACACAACAAGAATGAAAATTTATTTTCCTACCTTCTTTATATACAAATTTGAATATGAGGGGCTACGAGTGAACCCATGCTGCAAAAGGTGATCATCTATCTTTATATACCATGCTCTTGGAGCTTGTTTAAGTCCATACAATGATTTGATCAGATGTCATACATTTTTAGGATGCTCTTCATCATAAAATCCTTCAAGTTGGGTCATCTACACTTCTTCTTTCAGATCACCATTTAGGAAAGAAATCTTGACGTCTATCTGTTGAAGTTTCCATCCTATCTTTTCTACTAGTATGAAAATAACTTTGATGGTCTTAATCTTTACAGTGGGTGCAAAGGTTTATTCATGGTCAATGCCCTATTTCTAAGAATACCCTTTTGCTACAAGTCATGTTTTGTGTTTATAGATGGATCCATCTACCTTATATTTTTTCTTGAAAACCCATTTTCATCCTATGAGTTTATTTCTTGTAGGCGGATCAACAAGTTCCCATGTTTGATTTTTCATGAGTGAGTCATATTCTACATCTATGGCTTATTTTGAGTGCTTCACAAACATTATCGTGCTCGAACTATTAATCAATGAAATCATAAGTGAAAAATTTACCTCATTTCTTATTTGAATCCTCATTTTGACTCCGATGAAGTATTTGGGATTTATTGCAAATACGAGTCTTTGATGGTTATTTGTACCCACTTCGGACAAGAACTCGGATGCTTTTGTGAAGAAATGCATCACCGACGTGAGGATGGATATAGAGTAACATTCTCCAATTCTCCAAGATCCCCTTATAGCTCACTTTCTAGCACATCTTTTCTTTGAGTAGTATCCTCTTGCTAATCATCTAATTTTGAGATTAGTTGGTGAGAGGTGGTTGGTAATGGTTATCTGTTGGCACCGTTGATTCAAAGGATGACTCATCACAAACCACATCTCGAATCTCATATATTTTATTTGTCTTAGGATCCATGAGACGGTATTCCTTCGAGGTAGTGTTATAGCCCAATAGGATACATGGGAGTGTTTTTAGATGGAATTTCTTTCTCTTCTAAGATGGGACATGCATGTATAATATTTGTAAATGAGAAATTGATGGCTTTCTAGCACTCCATACCTCTTATGGAGTTTTATTTTTTATAATATTTGTTAGTGCCATGTTGGGATGATAAAAATTGTCTATATTGCTTCATCCCAATATCGATTATCCAAATTTTCTATTGAAAGCATACAACAAGCCATCTCCATCACTGCGAGATTGCATCACTTCACAATGCCATTTTGTTGGGGTATGTAGGGAGCAGTCAAGTTTTTCTTAATGCCTTGTTGGTTCAGGAATGCCAAGAAATTCGTTGATGGGAATTCCCCCTTTATCTAAGCGGAGTAGAAGAAGATGTTTTTGGTCTCTTTCACAACACGTTGATAGAAGATCTAGAAATGGTGAAGAGCCTCACTCTTCTTTTTCAAGAAAAACACCCACATATTTTGAGAGTAGTCATCCATGAATAGTTAGAAGTACTTGTATCCTGAAATGGAAGTAGACAACAATACATTCAAATAGTTAAGAACTACCTCTAGAAATTGCTTGGCATGGAATTTTCTCACCTTAAATAGATCCCTGTGTTGTTTTCCTGCAAGACAACTAGGGAAAATAGGCAAGGAAATGGAAAATTTCAGAATCCCGTGTACCATTTCTTTTGAGCTCAACTGATGCAAAGATCCAATAGACAAGTGACCATATCGGTAATGCCATAGGGTAGTAGATTCTACTGTTGAGGTAGATAAAGCTACTACAAAAGATGAAATAGTATCTAAAGAAAATAACTTATCTTTTAGAAAAGATCTAGCAATAACCGTACCTTGTCTCGAGATCAAGCATGATTTGATGCCATTTTGAACAAGAAATTCTACCTTTAGATGATGATTTAGGAGCTGAATTACTGACAAGAGGTTGTTAGTCAATCTAGGAACATATAGTACCTTTGTAAGCGTACATTTTCATGGTCCCAGAGGAATGGTAACTTGGCCTATTCCTTCTACAACGTACTCTTTGTCATCTGCTATCCAAACCCGATCTCTAGTGGGTTATTTGTTCAATGAATCAAACAACTTCTTGTCACTTGACATATGCTTACTGGCACCCGAGTCTATCAACCAGACTCTCTTCATGGGTTGTGAATTCTGAGAGACTAGTACAAGATTCTTACCAAAATTGGCTCCTTCTAGTGTCTCCTCATCAGAGTCATCATCTTATTGAGCTGCGAGATGTCCCTTCGCTTTCTTCGGTGGGGAGATCGTTTTGAATTTTGAAAATCATCATGCCTAGATGGGATTGATTGACTCAAAGACCCTTGTTTCAAGCCATTATACCAGTAATGATCAGTGTCGTGAGTTTTGGTTTTGCAGATTTGACACCACCTCTTTGAATTTTGAGCTTGCTACTGTTGATGTTGATGTGCTTGTGTTTTCTTCTTTGGGGGACCTTTCCAATTCTTCTGGCCACGATGGGGCTTTGAGAAAAGGGATTTGTCTTGGGCCTCATCTTGGACTAAATTGATGGCCTCCTCCTGCTACAACAAGTTCATGAGTTCTTTGAATGTCACTTTCCATTTGGATACATTCAGTGTTGTAATAAACACTCATAACTGAGAAGGGAGTTCCCTCAAGGTGATCAGAACCAAAATCTTTTCTTCGACCTTTTCACCGAGCACTAGTAACTCCATTTGCAGCTCAACCACCCGATGTAAGAACTCCTCAACTTTCTCATCTGACCCCATAGATAGGGTGTGCAGTTTCGACTGAAGATGGAGTAGCTTAGTTTGATTCTACCACTTGCAAGGGGTTGATATGGCTTTCCACAGTTCCGATGGTTTCATTCACACTTGACATTCAGAGTTGGTATATGGGATTTAAATTGTGCTCGTTTGAGGAAATTTTTAGGAAATACTAGCGCCCTTTTTTAATTATTATTATGGAGGCATATCATTGCACCACGTCTTTTCTCATCTTACGTCTGATAATAAAATCCTGAGATTGATTTATAGGAAAAATGTGTATAGCAAAAATACAATGTACCAATCTTTCTTGCTTTTATTCTTGACGCCGGTAATAATAATAATAAAAACTTTGTCTTTCAGCAATTCGCTGATTGAAATTTCCTTGTTCATACATACTCAGCCTATGCTTTTCTTTACGCAGAAGGTATGTATGGACTTCAAACAACAGAGAATCCATGTGGATAATGACTTTCTGTATTGTGCACGTGGCTTACTAGCATGATCTACTCGTCCAAGCAGCAATCCATGTAAATTTCTTTTCTCTACTAATACAAAAATCTCCAGCAATCTATAGATCTCCACGTAGAAGGTATTGTGTAGATGTCTAGTCAAAAAGGTTACCAATTCCATGTAAATAATAGGAAATGAAATTTTTAGGTACTTTCCTCACGCATCCTCTTCTACTCCTCTACGTCACGTAGCAGAATAAAGAAAGAATATTGGGAAATTTCCACACAGAAGCTAGAGGATCACGTGTTGGCTGATAATCTTCACACTAGTCTCTTTCACGTAGCCTTTTCTACTGCAATTTCATATAGAAAACAACGCACGTGGGCTCACAGAACCTTGTCTTTTTATAACCGAATCTCTCCACACATCCAAGCAGCAGGAACAAGAGGATCTTGTAACAACAACAATTCAGAATTACACGCTCAGGATCTCCACAGCAAAGTCACAGGAAGATGTTCTAGTCCACGCAAAGAGAGAGTACAAAAAAATACTATTCCCAAGCTTCCAGACTCTGATACCAGATTGAGAAGAGCGAGAAGTGGTTAAGAAACAGAGATCAAATATCTCTATTATCATATTATTCAGAAGCATATACAAACATATAGGGAAGAGAAATAACAATACTCCCCAAAATAAAAGGAGAGGTTACAACGGAGAGAGAATACTAGGATATGATTTAAAGAAACACTCCTAATAATATATAACTATTTACTACATAATATATGCAAACATAAACAACCATACCTCACATGCAATAGGACCAAATTGTCAACAATAAAAAATTCTAAAAAATCAAGTTATCCCAATTTTGCCCGCGGATAAAATTGGTCAAACACGCCCCACACAGAAGAAAACCAGAGGGTCAGCTCTGTCCTGAGAAATCACATTTAAATCCAACAATCAGGCAACAACGGGACTCTACAATGGAGGATCAAGGTCTGAAAAGATCAAATGACCCCACAGAATAAATCTAAGAGTTCCTTCCATTGCACGAGCCCACGTTTCAAATCTAAAGAGAAGGTTGCAGATGAGCTTGAAAATGGAGAAGGAGGGTCAGCTAAGGAGGCAAATAGTGTCAAAGAAAATAGAGGGTCTCGGGATAGAAATAGGGAAAGAATCAAAGTCTTCGGGCTTTACAAATGATTCAGAACAACCCCAAATTGGCTAAGTATGGAGGATTTAGCAGAAGCCGCCACGTGTAAAAACATCGCACTTCCAAAGATCGAATCCAAAATGGAGACCCAACTACGTGCCGAGTCACCACATGTCCCAAATCCAAGGAGGGGCAAAGTCAACAACTAAAGAGTTAAAAGGAAAAAAAGAGCGGGCCTAAGATGGCTAAGTATAAAGGTGTTGGTGGAAGAAGCCACGTGTTGACATGACGCTCTTTCAAAGGTAAAATCCTAAGTGGGTTTCTAAATGAATGCTAGGATTCCACCTGTCTAGGATCGGACTATATGCCCCGCCAAGAAAAAAGGACTTAGCCAAATACAAAGGAACAGAGCAAGCAATGGAAGGTGCCATGTGTCTCTTTGGAGCACCTTCAAAAGGTAAATCTAGAAGCTGTCCCAAAACTAGTGCCATCTCGCGATGTGGCCATGTTGAAAATTCAAGGTGGGAAAGTAGGTCATTGGAGGTAATTTGAAATTTTTGCCCCGAGAAGGTGTAAAGTGAAAAAATGAGCTGCACCTTTGCTGATGCCCAACGAGCCACGTGTCAAGCCTAAATTGCATGTGGGCCAACAGACCTAGGAGAGACTTTTCACCCAAATGAAAAACGCAGACCAACAGGACCAAAGATGGGTTTTTGAAAAAATAAAATCTGCGGTCAGGGGGCATTTTTACATTTTGTACTTTTGGTGCCAAAAGGCACAAAGTGAGTTTCAGCCCGAGACTGTTCTCCTAATCGGTTTCCACCATTTTTGTATAGATCTGATTCAAATATTCAAATGGTCATTGCGAAACTTTAATTTTGACGAGGTTAGATGAATGAAAATGGGAAAATTTCTTTCAATATATTAAATTAGAATCTGATTGCTTCAACTACCAGATATGATTTGATTCGATCAACCATTCTTCCTTCTTCAACACGCCAAACAGGTATAGTGAACTAGACTTGACCAGATTGTAGGCATATTCGTTGTGGGCATTGATATTTGGTGGTTGAATTTTTGGAGAAGAGTCAAGTTTCTCATCTCTCTTTTTAGTTTTCATCTCCTCTATATTGTAACACTTCTCATTTGAGAAAGGGGAGAAATTCTGGGATGTGGGGAAACTTAGTCAAAGTCGTTTCTTGAGTCCATTTGAACTCTAGGCCTTCTCCTATGCCTGGAGAGCATATTTGTGCCTCTAAGCACTACATGTAATAGTTAGTGCACTTTATAGAGCAATAAAATTTTGTTTCATGGTGTCTTTCAACCCTTTTCATCATTTTTTTATTTCTATGTGCCTCTATATCTCGTGTTTTCTCCCTATGCATGTATTTCACATTTGCAGTGTAAGATGTCATGCTTCGTGGAGTTTTGATGGTGGATTTGGATCTGGGTCTGTGTCACTTCTGTCTGACCTCCCTTAGTCCCCTTTTCTCCTGTTCATTCTCCCTCAATAGAGTATCTCACCACTTCCTTTTCTAGTGTATCACCGCTTAGTGTAGGCTCTTTCACCCTCTCTCTCTCCATTTCCCCTTGGAATGGTTAGATTAGGTTAGTTAGATTCTTCCTGCATTGGAGTAGCTTGTGGCAGGTAGATTAGGAAGCAAGAACCAACTTTCTCTAGAGGTCCATCTCAAGTTTTTCAAGTCCCACAGCTTGAGAGATGGTCCCATGTTGTGCAATCAAACCGAATGCCCCACTCACACATAGGACATTTGGGAGTGCTCGATTTTCACTAACACTAACACTCCAAAACAAAAGTAGAGTCAAAGAGCCTACCTCCATAAGCTCTCAAATCTCTAATATTTTCCCAATTCATTTTCCAAGCAAAATCTCCAACGCTAAAATCATACCAAGCACAAAGATCACAAGAAAAAAGTTCACTTTCATCCCCCATGAGAGATTATTTGAAGGAAAACAAATAAGTTTCCTCATAAATGAGGGGTTGAAACATGTCACCTCTCACTTCCCTCCAAGCCAAGATTCCAAAAATAAAATAAAGAAAAGATAAACCCACATTTAAACACCCCTCTCCAAAATTACCTAAAATGAAAGTGACACAAGCTTATGCAACATTTCACAACAAACACACTCCAACCATTGTTACATCAATGGTGACAAATGAGAGGCTAAACTAGAGGGAAACTCACTTTTTCCTTTGAATTAAGCCCCCTACCTAATAGGTAGCATCCAAGGGCTTATTTTTATGCTAAATGAACCACCAAAACCAAAAGGGGTCACTAAGAATGTCAAAAATAACCCAATTTCGGGTTTGGAACACTTGGACATAAAGGATGAGGATGTAGGGCCCACTCAAGGGTGCTTAAGTGACCCTAATCCTCTTTAATTAAACATACACATAACAAATACATGCCTGATGCTAGTGATGACCATTAGGTCCCCAACATAGTTTTTTAACAATAATAAAACACCCTAGATGCAATTAATTTTACACAATATACAACATTACAAATCTAAGGGTCACTTATGGTACCCAAACAATTTCATGCAACCAATAAAGATTGATATAACTAACATGGCTAATACTCAACCCCCGGGCCGCTGTGCACACATGTGTAGCCACCCCGAAACCCACATTCTCCTGTGCCCTATGACTTGTACACTCATTGCAAACATTAAATCCATCTTCCCAATAAAAGTATAAATCAACTACTCAGTAAATCAATTGAATTATAAAATGCTTTGACTATGCTAACACATCATTAATATGGAATTGTAATTGAGAAACATGCACAATTTCACATAAATTCACTTTGTATTAGCCATTGTAGTACATATAATCAACATACATCCATGCTATCATGTGATCTCTTCAATAAAAAAATATTCTACAATATCAAGATGTGCGATAAAATAATGTATCCATCATATAACAACTAAAATCAATAACATAGTAGCATGTTAGTACCCAAAACATCTAATGAAATGTGCTACATACTAATAAAATTTGAATTGATGTTGCATGCCCAAATCACCATACATGTTCATAAAAATCAAATAAGATGACATAATATCCAAAATGTTTCATAATCCCTATTTAAATCATAAATATGAGTAGAAACTTAGTAGATACCCGAGGCTAGAACAAGTGGGCATTACATCCCCATCTCCTAAAATTTTACTTCCTCCTGGAAGTCACTAGGTGAGATAGGGACATAACCTTATGAGGTATTGTGTCGTATCATGCGGTTTTTGGTCACAAAATCATGTCGCACCAATTCAAACTTTTCCTTTACTAAGTATTTCTTTCGTTTAAAGTAATTTAGTTAAAGAAAGTTGCAGCTTCCAAGGAAATTGTTATCAACATTACCGTCTAAAACCTTTACATGGTCACACGTAGTGTATGTCTAACATTAAGGTCATTTTAAAGCAACTACATTATTTTTATATTATTTTATCTTATCAAATATAACATGGTTCCAAGTCAAGTATATCTTAAATATGAGAATGTTAATCAAGGAAAACAATTAGCTTCCAAAGGTTTCATTTGCATCATCATCTAACATTCCTATAAGGGTCCACATAAGTGTATTTTCAACATAAGGTCCATATTTAAAAGAAACTATTGATGGGTGAGCTAAAGGAACAAAATTGTTGTTCTAAAAGGGCTAACAAGTTTTGTGTACTAGATGTGTACGAGCCCACTCATGGGAACCATCCTAGGTGCCACAAGTACCACACAAGAAGAGAGCAAAAGTTTCCAAGTTTACATGTGGTTTCACCTCCTAGCTCATCATTACTCTCGAGTGGGAGGAAATGGTCCACGAGCCTATTTAATATGGTTCTAACATCTGCATTATTCACTAAGGTCAAGGATGAAGATTCACCTAATACAAAGCCTAGTTAAGGGTGATGGCTTGATTTGCCAAAAAAAAATTATGTTCACATAATGATAGTACCAACTAAATTGTGGGTGAAATAAATAAATAAATAAATAAATAAATAAATATATATATATATATATATATATAGCTAATCCTTGAGTTAGGATTGATTCTCTAGTTTTTTTAGGGTTCCATAACATGTACCTTTTTCTAGGACATCTAAATTTTGATTTAAAATTTTCTTCAGAAAACTCATAAGGGATAGTTTAATTTATTATTGTTTATAATTTTTACAAAAATAAATCTCCATGACAAAACTATTTTTGCATTTCCTACATCCTTACAAAGCCACATTTACTTAATGATAACAATGATCAATGAATTTTCAATTCAATAAGACATATGAGAAGTTTACTTAAATTTATATCATTTCTTTATCACCATAACCAAAAGAATATCTAATGAGTTAGGAGAAAAAAATACATTCAAATGGAATGTTTCCAAAACCTATCAAGGTATTATGCAACTTACAAAATTATAATGTGGATGGGTTACCACAAATTTTCTGTTCATACCTTAGTCAAGAGTTTAAGAGATCAATACACATTTTCCTTTAAGGGAAGATATAACCTAACACTTCTCCAAATATGGAACTTATGTTAACTTTTACTTAAAAATTATTTGGTCACAAATGGTCCATTGGGTTGCTAGAGATAGATATATATACCATCATTAAGTAGAGGTCAACGTATTTTACACAAAGAGCTTTAATTTTCTCCACCCTATTAAGTGGTAAAAACAAATGGGGTCATTTTTACAAGATTACCCCAAAGACAACATAGCTTTCAAACAATTCCAAATTTATATTTATTAACTAGTGTTTATACTCATAACAAAGGACATCTTCACCCAAGGAAGGTGGAATGAATCGATAATCATTATTCTTAATCCTTAATTTATGGGTTACATCGTTTATCTTATAGTAAATTACTTAGAGTTTTCCATGTGAAGGAATCCTACACAAAAGTCTCCAAAGGCATATTAAATTTGTGATAACATTGCAATCATTTGATAATTCACATTACTTTCTCACCTAAAACATAGGAATGACAACACAATGCCTAAGTTACGTATATAAGACCAACAAATTAGAGTGTAGTCCATATTATATGAATATCACATAACTAAGATTAATAAACATTACTTCTTCCATTTGAAATAATAACTTACGATTACCTAAATTTTATATTAAGGAGTAACAATGATAACATTATTGGTCAACCAAGGTGGTTTTCAAATACATATTCAATGAGTTTTCCTATTTACATATAATTTCATGATTTTATTGTTTTTATAAGGTATAAGTACATAGATGTGGTTATAGGTATATTTTGGTGGGTTATGAATCATTGTATTCTTCACTATTTACACCATATTGCTTGTAATTTCATGGTCAACACTATCGTTGGCATACCATCTTGCCCAACCTAGAGAGCAATTGACACTAATTTATTCTCTTTTTTTTTTGTTATAGGGAAGAGTATGATAGATTGTTTTATAATAGAGTATGATAGAGTATAATTTATTCTATTTTTTTACTAATCCTATTGATTATTTAGGAAAGATGCAAAGTCTTGTGCATACAGCCGCCGAAAAGGAAACATAATGCTAGTTCTGGTAAAAGTGGAATTGATGATAGACAAGATATCTAAAATCAAATATGATTTTGTATTCAGATTTTTCACAAAAAAATTAAGCAAGTTCAAAAAAAATAATCATCTCAATCCGAGATCGTGTGCAATAGTTATAGTTGTTTTATGTTAGCTCTAAAATTCACGTGATTTAGTTACGGAACTCACATTTAGTTCCTAACTCACATATTTAGTTCTGGAAGTCATTGATTTAGTTCTATAATGTGAATATTTAGTTCTAGAACTTACATCAATCAGATAACATTTAGTTTCGGAACTTACAATTCGTATATTTATATTTTCAAGCAATTAAAATAGTGGACAAAACTACAAGGTATAGAATGACAGTTAGTTTTGGAACTTGCAATTCGTGGACAAAGAAGATTTAGTTCCATAAATTGTAGATTTAGTTTTGGAACTTACTTAAAAGGAATGAAAATTTTATTTTAGGAACTTTCCTAAAAGGAATGACAACTTTAGTTCCAAACTTCCATCAAATAAATGACAGCTTTAGTTTCAAATCTTGTATAAAATGGAAACTTTGAATAATCGATAATATAATGAAAAATCTGAGAGAGGTTTTTTTCATAGCAACATGATAAACAAAAATTCATTCATATTTGCTACAAGTGTTACCAATAAAGAGAAATCTAATTTTTAGTGCAATTGTAGTCCGAGGAAAAAGTGTATCGATAAGCATAAAAGTTACATAATAAAAAACATTAAAGTCAAATGAAAACTCTAGGAAAAGTATTTGGTCAAAACCATTTTTTGAGTAAAAACGCCGTTCCAATAATGTAGAGGAATAAAATAATTGCTATTCTTGTTACCAAAAGTAAGGAGAATATTTGGGAGAAAATATTCCTAAAATAAGTGAGATAAGACTTTGACTCTAATAATATATCTCTCTCCATATTTTGTGGAGATGGAGATCTTAGTTGTTAGGATTAGAATAAAGATAAGATCAGATTGTATCTCCCAAAATAAGGAGTTGGTTGGATGCATAAATTATAAATGAAACCTTCCACACTTAGATATGTAATTTTTTTCAAGAAATAAAGATTTGTTCTTTCTTTCCATTCTTTTGAAGTAAAGTTATTCTACAAGTTTTGAATTAAAAGTATTAATTAACTCCTCTTCCAAGGAATGAGCTAACCACTCATTCCAAGGAAGGTGGATCAATGTGTTAATTCTTGTTTCTTTATTTGTACATTTCTATTTTGTTGTATGTGATGTAATTTCTTTTCTCGAACTCGTAGGTATCTTTTCCTCTTTCCTTTATTTTCAATTCAGCACTTTCCTTTATGCAAGTGTGTTTACATTTCTGCAAGTTTGATTTCTATTATGCAAGTGTATTTTTATATTTTTGCAAGTGTGATTTCTTTTATGCAAGCGTGTTTACATTTCTAAAAGTGTGTCTTTAAATTTATGCATGTGTGATTTATTTTATACAAGTTTGGATTGTGTTTAAAGGAGCTACTTTCCGAATATTTTTCTCTTAATGGATACAACCTTTGCACCAACCTAGATTGACATTATTAATGCTTTGGGGACACTGTATTATTAGGATATTCGAGTTCTCTAGAAGAATATTCTATTGATAGAAAAATACATTTTAGGAAATTTTGTGACAAGAAGTATTTAGAGGTAGTTCTTTAAACTTTTATTTTCTACAAATAGATTAAAATTTCATTTCTGCAACTAAGAATATTAGATTTTAAATATTTATCTCCCCACAAACTAACTCTGTGTATAAGAAAAATACTGTAATGTTTGATCAAGAAGGTATAATGTATGAATAAGGAATTCAATTATTGAAATGAGAGAATATGATATTGAATCTGAAGTAGATCCAGTTGATGAAATATCATATGCCATTCTTGATAACCACCACCATTTTCCTTGCATCAACTAAAATCTCAATGATATTATTAGATTATAATGTTTGATCAAGAAGGTATAATGTATGAACAAGGAATTCAATTCTATAAATTAGAGAATATGATATTGAATTTGGAAGTAGATCCAATTGATGAAATATCATATGCCATTCTTGATAACCACCACCATTTCCCGCATCAACTAACATCTCAATGATCTTATTAGATTTTAAATATTCGTAGAGTTCATTAAATAATATTCTATTGATAGAAAAATACATTTTAGGAAATTTTGTGACAAGAAGTATTTAGAGGTAGTTCTTTAAACCTTTATTTTTTACAAGTAGATTAAAATTCATTTCGTAATTAAGAATATTAGATTGTAAATATTTATCTCCCGAAAAACTAACTCTATGTATAAGAAAATTATTGTAATGTTTGATCAAGAAGGTATAACATGTATGAATAAGGAATTCAATTCTGAAATGAGAGAATATGATATTGAATCTGAAGTAGATCCAATGACGAAATATCATATGCCATTTTTGATAACCACCACCATTTACCCTTGCATCAACTAACATCTCAATGATCTTATTACACATAACCTTAGTAAAAAAATGACTTATCCAGCTTTCTAATAATCAAGTGGTAACATTTATAATTAACTCCATTCATATCCAGGATTTCATTAAAGCTAAAATAAAAACCACTCTTAATAAATCTACCCATCTAAATTATATTTTCATCCCATCATAAAATTCAATCCCTAAACCATATCCATTAGAAAAATTTATTTTCATGTCTTTCAATTTCTTCATTTTTGTATATGCTTGTATAACATTAATAACAAATTATTGTGAATATCAAGGAAAACACTTTTTTCATGCTAACATCCACAGGAATTTCCATAGTTTTTCTTGGTACCAACATGTAGACTTTTGAGCACCAACAAAAGATCAACCAAGGAGTAGATTGGAGGGACCAATGAATACATAACACAATTCAACTTGGGCTTTGAGGACCTAAAATTGTCTACACACTGTTTGAAAATATTTTTGGAGTTATCAAGTATACAAAGAGGTTTTTATGAGATCTCAAACATTGCTTCTTATTTTACATAGGTTGTACTTTGATGAATATAATCTTATGATAAATCAAATTTTTTCTGTATACATTCTCATGCTATCATTTCAGCAAAAAAATTGATTAGAAAACCAGCTTGCTAGCCAATCAAAGGAAAAAAAACTTTTATTGGAAAACCAAAATTTGCCGCCAATCACATGCAAGGAAAAAAAACTTTGATTGGAAAAAAAATTTGCTAGCTAATCAAAGGTAAAAAAAAACTATGATTGGAAAACCAACTTGCTGGTCAATCAAGGGCAAAAAAAAAATTGATTAGAAAACCCTCTTATTGGCCAATCAAAGGAAAAAAAAAAATTGAGTGGAAAACCAACTTGTTGGCTAATCAAAGGCAAAAAGTAAAAGGTGAATCTTCTTCAAAATAAATCAACTTTTACCTCGGTGGCTTCCTTCTAACCATTTTTCCATGTTAACAATATGATAACAAGGACAACTAGAGGTATGATCAATTTATTTTATTGTACTATTTTATTTTTAAGCTTTCTTGTAAGTTTTTTTATTACTAGTAGATCCACTTTTAAGATCTCCAAGGAAGGAAACATAAAATTCATATCTCCCCTACGTACAAATAAGAAAATATATGCACATCTTTGCAATCAATCTTTTAAAGTCTAATCTATGGGAAACCATGAATAAAAAAAATGCATGAGGACATGCATGAGATTAGGTGTGGGAGAGAAGGGAGAAGCACGAGGTATGCATTTTGATTTTAAATATGAAAAATAGCAGAAGGAGATCCACACAAGAACCTGCTATAAAAGAAAAGAAATTAAAAAAAAGAAGGACATCCACACAAGAACCAGGTGTAAAAGAAAATAAATTAAAAATAACACAAGGAAATCCACACAAGAACCATCATTGTAAAAGAAAAGAAATAAAAACAGCGAAGGATATCCACATAAGAACTTGTTATAAAAGAAAAGAAATAAAAAATAGCAGAAGGATATCCACATAAGAACCTAATATAAAAGAATAGAAATAAAAAACAACAAAAGGAGATCCACACATAAACCTCGGTGTTAAAAAAATTAAAAACACGAAGGAGATCCACACAAGAACCTACTATAAAAGAAAGGAAATTAAAAACAGTAGAAGGAGATCCACAAGGACCTATCCTCCAACTATATATGGAATGTATATATACATAAGCTCAATGTGGAGAATACTCTAAGAAAAGGAGATGATAATATAATGCATGATGACATGCATAGTATTAAGTGTGGAGCAATGATGAGGCCATAAATTGGCCATAAATTACCATTATTTTATCCTTCCAAGTTACCTCTGAAAGTGGATTTAAATGTAATCTTGGAACTTATAGTTTGCTTAAGATAGAATATAAGATATATATCTTATTAATTCTTTAGAAATATTTTGTTATCTATTATGTTAACTCGATCTTATTGATTATTTAGGTAAGATGGAAAGTCTTGTGCATGAAAGCCATAAAGGAAATATAATGTTAGTTCTACTAAAAGTGGAATTTATCATTGATGGTATATCTAAAATCAAAAATTATTTAATATTTATATTCCTCTCAAAAAATTAAAGTTCAAAAAAATAATCATCTCAATTCGAGATCATGTGCACAACTTATAATTGTTTTAAGTTAGCTCTAAAACTCACAGATTTAGTTTGAACTCAAAGATTTAGTTCAGAACTCCCGGGTTTAGTTCTAGAACTCGTAGATTTAATTATGAAACTTACATATTTAGTTCAAGAACTTACAAATTTAGTTCCGGAACTTGCATCAATCGAATAACATTTTGTTCTGGAACTTGCAATTCGTATATTTATATTTTGAAGAAATTAAAACATTGGAAAAATCTACAAGGTATAAAATGAAAGTTACCTCTAGAACTTGCATAAAAAGATTGAAAGCTTTAGTTCTTGAACTTGCATAAAAGGAATGACAGTTTTAGTTTCAAAACTTTCATAAAATGGGAAATGTGAATAATCAGAGAATCCAATGAAAAATATGAGAGAGTTTTTGTTCATAGGAATGTGATAAACAAAAACTTCATTTAAATTTTCTGACAGATGTTACTAATAAAGATGTATCTAACTTTTAATGTTTTGCGGTTTGAGGAAAAAGTGTATCATATAAGCATCAAAGTTGCACAATAAAAACAATGAACTCAAATGGAAAATCCGGGAAAGGTATTTGGTCAAAACCATTTTTGATAAAAACCTCTTCTTCAATAATGTAGAGGAACAAAATCATTGTGATTCTTGTTACATAAGAGCAAGGAGAAGATTTAGGAGAAAATCTTCCTAAAATAAGTGAGATAAGACTTTGACTCCAATAATATATCTATCTACATATTTTGTGGAGATGGAGATCTCAGTTGTTAGGATTAAAATAAATATACGATTAGATTATATCTCCCAAAATAAGGAGTTGGTTGGATCCATAAATTATAAATGTAACCTTCCACACTCAGATATGTAATTTTTCTCTCAAGAAATAAAGATATGTTCTTTCTATCTAGTCTTTTGAAGTAAAGCTATTCTACAAGTTTTGAATTAAAAGTATGAATTAAGTCCTCTTCCAAGGAATGAGTTGACCACTCATTCTAAGGAAGATGGATCAATGTGTTAATGTTTGTTTCTTTATTTTTTTAGTTTTCCTTTTCTTGTACATTTAATTTTTTATGTTATGTAATTTCTTTTGTAAACTGCAGTGTCTTTTCCTTTTTCTTTTATTTTCAATTCAGCAATTTCCTTTATGTAAGTGTGTTAACATTTCTACAAGTGTCATTTCCTTTATGCAAGTGTGTCTTTATATTCCTAAAAGTGTGATTTTTATGTTAATGTTTTTACATTTATGCAAATGTGTCTTTAAATTTCTTCATGTTTGATTTATTTTATGCAAGTCTGGATTATGCTTAAAGGAGCTGATTTCCAAGATATTTTTCTCTTAATCCATACACTTTTTGGAGACCAACCCAGTTGACATTATTAATGGTGAGGATTGACGACCCTCATTATGATTCTTAGCATTATAAATATGATTATTTAGAATCATTTTAATCAATTCGAGAAGGTTTGTAATTATAAGTTCACTTACAAAGGTAAAACGTTTTAACAAAGTTACTTTTCAATAAAACTTAGTAATTGGTCAAAATATGAAAATAGGCTTATCTAGGTCAAGAAGGGTTATAATAATTTTATCAATGTTGAAGTTAATCCAAAAGTTATGCTAAGGGATTTGATAATAATTTTAAGTTACGTAAACCAGAGTTAGTTTCCATTAACTCAAGGATACTTAGTTTTCTTAGAAGAACATAAAATAACTATGAAATATTACCGCTTATAAAGTCATCATATAAAAAGATACACTAAGAATCCCTTCCATTTAGCATATATCATTTAGAGATGAGTTAGAAGAGTTTACATTAGCAAAAAATTTCATCCAAGTATGCTAAATTTTAGAAATACACTTTCGAAATAAAAAGAAAGGTCACAAGGTTGTTTGGTAAATTTCCTTATAAAGAGGGTTATAAATTTGAGATTAGTAACATAAACATGAAGGGTAGAAATTATTCCTATTCTTGATAATGAAATTTCAAGGTATGGAAGACCATTTTATGTTGTTAAGTTGTTCTACACAAGGTACAATTGTTTATTTTACACCCAAACCAAAAATGTTTTGTTAGGTTTAAATGTGGTGTCCTTAACATTATGCAAGCGGGTTTCCCATGAAGCAACGGATCACTCAAAGAGGAACCAACTAACCAAACACCTTAAACATATTCCTTAGACCAAGGAAAAATTCTACGCTCGTATATTTGAATACAAATTATTTCCAAAATCAATAACTATACTTTTTATCGGTGTCCAAAATGACCAAACATTACAAAATAGATAGTACTAAAAATGTTTCAGAACATATTTTGACAAGGTTGTAAAATATTGTGGAGATGATTTATGGTTTAATTAATCTCTCGTTTATTACTTTCCGAATCATTAATTAATTAAATGCCTTTACCCAAAGCGTATTTGTTTGCAAACCTACGCTCTTATACAAAATGTAATGCCTTGATTTATATGACTATAAAACCAACTAAGTTGGTGGATAGAGTCTAAATTGAAATGATTTTTAAAAAATTTATTTGACTTAAATTTCACGATCCGCCACACAAAAATTAAATTCATTGATACTTCTTCCTACTTACTATTTCAATGGATAATTCATTGGTATCCAAATTTCAACACAATAAATGACTCTAACACAAGGGGTTATCGATATGGGGCTTACTTGGGAACGGTTCAAAATTTAGCTTGCCTTAATATTTGACAATGGGAAGCAATGATGATGGATGTCCCTCGTTAGGAAAGAATTTGTTAGAAAAAATCCAATTAAGTATGACTCATTTATTCAATTAATAAACCCACATCTCTTTTAATGTATTTAAGATCATTATTATTATTTTAGATACCCGGAAAGATAAATCATGGTAAAAAAATCATTACAAAATTTACTAACTCAAAACTCTATAAAATTTACCATCTCTAATTTATATTATTAATTCAATGCATCTATAAATATTTAGGCCGATAGGCCTAACATATAACTTCACTCAATGAATTTCGACACCTGTCCTGCAGCCCTTTTCCACACAACTATTGACAACTGGAGTCTTTGATAATTGACAGCTGGTTAGATTATTCATTAATAATTAATACTAATAATAAAAAATAAAAATAATAAAAATAAACATTTCTTATTAACAAATAGTTTCAAGTCGGAACAGAGATAAATAGTTCCAAATATTAATGGAAAACGGTTCAACCGTTTCTCTATTTAATTGGCATGTAACGTATTCAATTTTCTTGCTCTAGGTTTGGCAATAGCCATTTGCAGTTGCAGGAGTTGGAGTTGGTGTGTTAAAGAAGATGCCAAACAATTAGTTCCGATTTTGACCAGCAGCTTCTGCAACGGAAGGATTCCCACTGATTTCACAGGTATTCAATAACTTTATATCATTTTCTCTCTAGTATGTAGTCGATCTATTAATTCTCTGATGTGGGTTTGACAGATTTAATGTTTTTAATGTGTGTCAATAATGATCATATCCGAAGGATTGGGTATAAAAAATGCAGTACCGGCATATCTGGATCCAGGACATACAGATAAGGACCTGCTTATGGGTGAAAGTTTCACATCTGCAGTGACTGGCTCCGATAACACCACATTCCACGTTGTTATATGGATACTTTTTCATTCTCAATCTACAATTTCATTGCTTAATTTTTAGGGCAGGGTTTTCTTCTCTAATTTTTTTTTTCATAATTACTACCAATCAAACTTACCAGTAATCCATAGCATACTGCAAGGTGAAGCAATGTGGCCCCGAAATGATTTTATAAGAGATCTCTGAAATTGTATACATTCAGTGTGCTACTTGGCTATGAAAATCTATTAGCACTGTAGTGCAAACATTAATACTTTGAATTGTTTCATAGAAAATATTACCATTAATTGGGTGTAGGCATTGCATCTCAAAATAATGATTGATATTAATGAGAATTGCCGTGTGGATTATCATTGATATGCTTTGTAGCTGTCATTCCTTTTACTTATAAGGAATGTCGTTTCTTTCCAAGGAAATTAATTTATATTAGGTGTTCAATGTATAATGTTTTCTACCTAGTGTTTAAAATGTTGTAATTTATTTTTATTTTTTTAATTTTATGTATCATTGTCTTTTGTTTAATATATAAAAGGAAAATGAATCTATGGCCATTCCTATATAAGAGGAAAATGAATGTTCCAGGAATAGTATGGCCATTCCTATATAAAAGGAAAATGAATGTTCCTGAAATAATCACTATTGGACTAAAATAAATACTATTAAAAATAGTTTTAGAACTGACTATCCTTTAGTAGATTTGGTATAGTAAATGAAACACATTTCAAAAGATATTTGTGATGGATATATTTTCTAGGTGAGTGCCCCTTTTCAATGATTTGTATGTTTTTTGCGAAAGAATTGCTTAAAGCTTTTTGATTTTCAGGAATGGCAAGGTTCGAGGAGCAGGAGTGGTATTTCTTCAGCCCCATGGAGCACAAGTACCCTAACTATGCTTGTTATGGAGGAAGGAATTGGTCTAAAAATTCCAAGAGCCATGGATTAGGAGGATGTTATCAAACCTCACTTCCCCCTTATGTATACATGAACTCTCTTCAATAACAAAGTATTCTATTTTGTATAGCAAAAGTCTTAAATTAATTTTAAAAATGTAACACAATAATTGAAGTTGTGAACAATACAAATTATAAAATTAATGACTACTCATATAAAACATATTAAATTTGATTTAAAACTGTTGATTACTATACTACTTTTGACATGTAAAATATATGGTGACTTGTACAAAATTTTCATTAATACAATATTAAATGCTTTTATTTTCTTAAAAATAGTTTTTAATACAATAATGTGAAATTGACAATTACATACATATCCTCCTCCTTTAATATTATTATGTACAAAATTATTTACATTAAATATAATAAAATTAAATTGAACTCTTAAACAACACGATCTTAAAACATTTTCTGTTCTAATTGTGCCTATCGGCCTTTCATAAGCACCTATGGATGCTTTTGCTAGTTTAATTACCTACCCACATATGTTACATGTTTAAACTCAAAAACTACATTCTTAATGAAATGAATAAGAAAGAGTAATAATATGACACATCCATCCTCTAAAATTAAAGAATTGTAAAATTTTATAAAAGTGAAAAGGAAAAGCATCCACCGTACTCTATTCCGTTTAAGGATTCCTTCACCAAACTAAATGTAATTAAATTTAAAATATTATTACTCAATCTGATTGTAGATTTTTATGAGCCGTTGGATTGACTAGATCACAACAATAGATCTTTTTAAATGAAAAGAAGCCCTAGATTTCCTTAAATCTCTCTACTTGTTTTTTTCTTTTGGGCTGCACATTTCAATTGGTTTCTTTCTACAATTTGTTTTTCTTCATCACATATCGAAGCCATGAGGGAGGGAGGAAAATATTACTACTATATTATTATTAATTTTTTCTGTTCTCCTCCCTTTTTGCAGGTAGATTTTGGGAGAAGAGTGCTTGAGGAAGAAGAGGCTATGGAGGCTCAACACAAAGTTCGATTATTTTATTTTATTTTATTATTATTATTATTTTCTCTGCAGGATTCTATACGAAGAATGCTTTCCCCATTGTATTTGGATTACCCAATAAAGGGATTCACATATTGGGTTATAGAAGTAAATCCTTGTTTTTTTAAAATTAACCAGAAACATTTTGGTTTATAGCATGTGTCTGAATTTTTATTTATTTTTAGTTTGGTTTCGGCCATCCATAACCTTGAGGACGTCAGGGGGCGGAATGCACATAGATTCGTGCAGGAGTCAAGGGAAGGATGTTGGTGTGGCAATGGCTGTTGCAGGGGAGAGAGAAGGGGGCAGTGTTAATGAAGTGTTAGCTTTATGAGGGGTGGGGGTGCAAGTCGCAGACACGTCATGACCTTCCCTTCAATCAACCATTTGATTTTTATTTTAATTTTGTTACGTTCGCATAAACAAAAATTTGTTTGTTTATACACACATATATAGGTGTCAATAAAAGTCTCAGGGAAATGTCCAGTCTCTTAGACATTTTCAGGTTTAATATGACAAGGTAAATTCCTTCTCTCTTTTTTAGTTGAGTTTACAGAAACAACATAGATTCAAACGTAAATATAGAACTATATATGAAGGGGTTCACTTGTTCAACCTATTGGTATTTCTTATGAGGTGAAAAGTTCACATAACTTAAAAGGAAAGTCTTACGAGCATTTACATTAAGTATATATGTGTATATATTATTAGTCTACAAATATACCTAAAGATTTAAATTCTAATGGCCAGAATGGCTAGAAGTATTTTTTTTAAAGGAACCTCTCCATAAGTAAGATTTTCATTTTTGTAACAACAATAAAAAAATGAAATGATATTTATCATACAGTTTTTCCAAGGCATCAAACAAACATCATATAGTTTCCAAAGCATTAAATGAACACTTATTATTTCAGGTCAACACATTAATTAATAAATGGACATTTTTAATGGACAAGTCACTACTTCACAAATTTATCTAACTGAAAATTAAATCTTTAACACAATGTCATTTCTTTTGTTTTCTCACTTATACATAAGAAAGAAACATTTGAATCCCCATAATGATTTATAAACGTGGGGTATCCATTTTAATTCAAACATTTGAATCCCCCATAATGATTTATAAACGTGGGGTATCCATTTTAATTCAAAACCCAACACAACACATTTAGGCACTAAAGGAAGGTAACACTCTCATTCAACTAATCCATTGTTCTTCCTTCAACATGCCCAATAATATAAGCTTCCTTATTAAATATGAAATTGCTTACCGTAAGCTCCCAAACTAAGGTTTTCAATCCTTTCGCACAAAAGGAATAAAAAAGTTCATTTTTACTCAAGCATCAAAGATCTTATTTTTTAACCTTCCTGAAATTACAAAACATATTTAACTCATTTTCTTTACAATACAAGGCAAAAATGAAAGCTTCATATTCTAACTTTCCAACTTTTACACTAACCTTGTATGTTCAAAATACATGCCATTTCCCAACATGGAAGGCTTTCAAAGGAGTGAAAAACATGATATTTTAATAACCAAACGAGATCAAGAAGTATTACTCTCCAAAATTTGGGGAAACACAAAATTCCAAGTACCCAAGAATGCACCATCCATCTTCAAGACATAATCTTCATGTCTTGTACTTCAAAGGATCTTTAAACACCAAGAGAAAGGCTCTATTTACCACCCAACCTATAAGCATTATTACATGCCTTTCCAAAGGTTGGAAGACATGTTAGCATCCCCAAAGCCCATGGGAGAGAGAGCTAGCTTCCACAAATGCAAGCACAAGAATAGGAGGTGTTGGCATCAAAATTGGTTCTCCTTTTCAAGCCAAGAAGCAACATAGATTAGAGATGGAGCTTAAAGATAGATAGATCATAGTGTGTGTCATTTTGTAGCCAGGGATGAGATCTAATTGGCCCTTTGTCACTCATATTTGTGGAGAAATGGATAGCACCTTCAAGAGGATTTGAACTATCCTCGGTACATTAGGTTGTGCCTCTTGAACCACAAAGAGGACCCTTAGTGTAACCTTCGTTTGATGAAGGAGATGGAGATATCCTTCTTTTACATAAAGTTTATGAAGAAAACCTTGGGAAAGTATCAATACTCCATAATTTAACTCTCAAGATTTGTCACTTCTAAAAGATACGATACTTTCAAAACAAGGCTAAGGTTACTGAAGACATTATGAAATCCTGATTGTTCTACATATTTTAGTAAATAGATTTTGTTCCTTTGTGGATATACAGGGAAAAAAAGGGTATTTCAGGATGGATTCATGGTTTTTAAATGATTTTGGTGGGAGATCAAGAAGGATAAAGTTGATTATACTAGATCTTTGAGGGACTTCACAACAATGGACAACTCAACAACAGAAAGCTTCAGAATAGTTAAGACGTTCCTTCAACCAAAAGGTGTGCTTGATGGAGGCCCGATCATCACATTTAAAAAAAAATTTGATAATCTAACACAAAAGATCGAGTTAAAAGACTTAATTAAACACCAAAATCTCTGATCAATCACACCTAAGGTACACCCAAAGACTTACAAACAATATTTATCAACAAATGACAGTGTAATGATTTTAAATTTGTTTATCTCATCACAAGATGAAGTATATTCTTGAAATGAAATTATAAATGCCACTAGACTATCACATGTATGAGATCCTGTGTGATTTCACAAATATTTCAATGTAAGATTGTAATATGAACAAGTAAAAATACTTGTAGACATTTTGAAACAAAGTAGACACTAATTGCTCCAAGATTGACACAAATTAATTTCAAAATTCCTTAGATTCATCAACAGGGAAAGCTTCCAGAGAAATTTCAGTGCTCATCAATGGCTATATATCCATAACCAACTTGACATGATAGAAAATCTAACACAGAATAAATTAACATGTTATCTCGGATTGGTCTCTCGGTTAGACAACTTTTCTAAAATTTTCTGTCAAGAATTCAACCCCTAACCATTTGCAATAGTATTCTCATTACATTATGCATTTCACTCGCTCACTCATCCAAATTTTACCCCAAAAAGGCTAATATTCGAGGGACCTTTGCTTGTTACCAATTTGTCTAAAAAAGTAATGTTTAACAAATTCAGATTCGAAAGTTGTAAGGTGGACTAATTATGAATTGATCACGTTCCTTCAACCCTTGACTATTGACTAGGATGCCATGCCAATTTTTTTATCATTCCTCCTAATCATTCTGATTTTATCATGTGAGAAATCCCCTTTTTAATCAATTTCCGGAAGCTCTGCATAGTTGGATCTTACAGGGTAATCATTTTTGCTCTCGTGGAAACACCTTTTTCCAATTTTTCACCTACCACCTTCATCATTTCATCCGTTTCCCTCTCTTTCTTATACAACTCGCCCCAAATCCATCTTCTCTAGTAATTCCCATTTTTACAAGTTCTCGAGCAATTCTAACTTCAAAATATCGACCTTAACAATCCTTTGACTCAAAAATTAAGTTCTGAATCCATTCAATGGAACTTTGCAGACAAAAATGACAAGGAATTTCATCAAAAAATGATGAAAAACATTCCTTATTCACATCTCCAGGACTCTTGGAGAAAAAATGGTAGAAAAACAAATGCAATACACAGAAACCATTGATTTTCCCCTTTTCTACTTTATATCATAGCCGTCCATGTGTTTCCTTTGTGTAATTGGAAAGGAAAAGTATAGGGGAAATTTTCCAAACAAGTGCGGGCCTTCCACATGCCCTAAGCCCAAGAAAAATGACTTTTGGCCTTTGAAAAAGTCTCAGTAAAAAAGGAGCCAGTGGAAGCTTCCACGTGTCACCTTGGTGTACCTTTGGTATGGTCCTCAAAAGTGGATAACTTGAACAAGCATGGGCTAACCACATGTCTCGATCCCGACATAGTTATTAAAAAATTTGAATGATCAGCGGAAGGTACCATATTTCTAGGGTTTGAGATAGTTTTCCTTGGCCATTGAATAGACCAAACAAGGGTAGAGTGAGCAGAAGCCTCCAAGTTTCCTCCTGGAGCTTCTTTAAAATAAAACTTAGGGGTCAGTCCCCAAACAAGGGCGGTCCCTCCACCTATCCCTTCGGCCTTTCAAAATTGCTTTGAAAATTTTAAGTATAGAGCAGAGCCGGCGGAAGCCTCCACATGTCTCTCTATCATAATTGTTAAGGTGGGATCCTGAGGTAGATCCTCAAATGAGCACCTATCCTATACGTGTCCATTTCCCACCAAAACTATACCAAATTGTATGAAATATTTGTCTAAGTCCGAGTTAGGCGGCGAAACCTCCACGTGTCTTCTCGGCACAACTCCAAGGCCAAACCAAAAGGCAAATTTTTAGATGAGCGCCAGCCCTCCGCGTGGACAATTTTTGAGTTGAAGCGAGCCTTAGAGTTTCAAAGCGCCTTGCTGAGCTGCATCCAACTAGAAAGGGCCATGTTTCCATAGATGTTGAGATGAAAATTTGACGAGAAAAACACACCCGTCAAACCGTAAAATGTAGGAAAATCACCATTTGAGCCTGAAAATGAATCTTTCTTTCAAGACATAGAATTTGGAAATGATATAAGGCCCAAATATGATCTTCTGAGCCACATCCAATCACATTTCCATATATATTTGGGACAAAAAAGACAGGGACAACAAAATGTGACTGTGGAAAATAGAAGGAAGGAAAAAACCCAATTTTTACATCCAAGTTACAGATCTTTCTCATGGACAGAGGAACAAAAAAATAAATCTAGATTTAATGTGATCCTTGACCAAAGGAAGGGATTGATCATGGAAACCAAATTTAGAAAAAAATTTCATGCATCAATATGGGGAGATAGAAAACACAAGAGCCCATAAGCTAAAGAATTTCAATGAAAAATGCAAAGTGAGACAAAATTGAGCACCAACATCAGCTCGACTTGGGGATGGGAAATCCTGAGAGTGCCACAAGAACAAATAGTAGACCAAGTGTCAAAAAAATGCAATTGGGAAATGAAGCCAAAGAAAAGTTTTTAGAGCAGAACAATAATAAACAACTCCCCAAGGATGAACCAAAAAACCAACAAAACGGCCACCAAGGACCAGACGAAACAAAAAAAAAAAAATGAACGACAAAGAAACCCAAAGAATATACACTTTAAAATGGAAAACATCCTAATTCAAAGAAAAAAATCAAGTAAAATATTTTAGAGCATGCCATTTTGGATATGACCATGCTAAGCGATTCGATATGTCTTTAATAGCTAGTCATATGATTGTCTCTCTTTTCCATCCAAGTCTGCTATCCGACCACATTTTTTCGAGCTTATTCTTTGTGCTTGGGTCAAGTTTTTTAACATCTTTTGTGGATGCATCAAACATCAAATTATTAGGAAAATCATTCCTGCTCATGATACCGCATTGATCAATTTCATATTCCTTGAAAGCAACATACCTCACATAGTTATTAATATCAATATCTCGCATGCAATACTTCATAAGAAGAATTGTTGGGGTCCTCAATAAGATATAACATTTTATTTTCACCAGATAACTTCACAATGCCACCTTCAATTGGTATGGTGGCATTAACATGTCCATCCGAACACTTCCACCAACACTTTTAACCCACTTTCTATTATCCAAAATTGACCACTCGAGGTAATTTTGATAACATACATCAAATTCTTCAATCCCGAGAAAGTAGATTGATTCAATGCCCAAAATCATGTTTTTGGGGTCCCCTTTGTTTTCTCTCTAACTCCCCCATCCAAGGAAAAAATCCAACAAGTTAGCAAAAATTGAAAAATCTAAAAATGAAGTCGTAGGCTTGTTTTAATGCATTACGGGTCTGGAGGCTACAGATCATACCATCGCAAATCATACCAAGGTTCGTTGTACTAGGTTTGGAGCTGATACACAAAGGAATCTGTTAAATCAGTTCTCTATGTCCCAGACCACACAAGTTCAATAAGAACATACGGGACGCACATTTCCGAAAGCGCCGCAGGTAAAGAAAATAAAAAAAAGTAGAAATTTTTATCCTAGGTGGTCCGCGGGACGGTTGTGATATAGGAACACGCGGGACATGAAAATATGATTGTGTCGTAAGTTAATGTATTGTGGGTGGCATGGAGAAATGTGTCAAGGACAATCGAAAAAGTATGTGCGGGACGCGCAAAGGCAAAAATGCCGCAGAAGGAACCATACGTTGCGGCGAATGCGGAGGTCAACGGCCCTAAGAGCATAATCAATGGAGGATCAGTAGGGACAAGGAAGCCTGAATTGGGTGATGTGCATGAAAGTTTCTAGGACAGCTAGGACATGCGGATCCGATTTTTCCAAAATAGCCGCAATGAAGAGAAAAGTCAATGTTTGACCTCCTAAACTTCAAACGGCCATAACTTTTTGACTCCGAGCTCTGATTTTCATAAAATTTGACTTTCTGAAAAAAAATGCTACATCCTCTACATAAAGAAAACTATATTTCTTAATTTTAATGAGGGTATAAATATTAAAATAAAATAAACATGTTCAACTCTAGTCAATTAATGCTCATTCTCGTCAAATGACGTAAAATGCTTGTAGACCCAAACTATCTACTCGCAATCATAAGGTCATAACTTTTGTATTTCTCAACAAAATCACATGAAATTTGTACCGTTGGAATTTTGGATCTGATCCCAACACACAACAATCAAGAAATTTTAGATTTAATAAGAAATAGATGGAAATTTTTCATAAAACATCGCCATGTTCATGACAATGTTTTATTTGGTAGTTGGGAGTACAATTAAGAGGCATGGTCATCAATCTTTGTCTAGTGCAGCACTGGGACAGTATGGGGAGCCTTTTTTATACGAAGTAATATACAATAATTTTACTCCATTTATTTCCTCTTACAAGTGGTTTATGGACAGATTTCGGATTTCCATTTTCCCCTTCTCTCTCTCTTCTCATTCTTCTATAAATTGGAGTGTTAGGCTCATTGTAAAGGGAGGTAGTTTTTTTGTAGAAAAGCTCTATCAAAATTTCTTTGTGAAGCCAATGTGCTGTAGGCCCTTGTAGTGGACTCCTTGCATGGTGATCCAAGCCCTTATCTTGTAATAGATTGAACTGTGCATATCATGAAGCAATAAAATACAAGTTTGTGGATGCATCTTCCCCTACTGTGTTTGTTTGCACTCTTCTTCCCCTTTCAACCTTCATTACAAGAATATTGTTTCTATTTTTATACTCTTGCAAGGATTCATTATTATTGTGCATGTATGAAATATTGTTGTGAATGAATATTCTAGATTGTGGAGAACTATTATCACCCCTTCTAGTATGCATTTTACTTCTATTTTTCACACATTGGAAGACTACTCTCACACCCCTCCTTTTCTGGTGTATCACCGCTTTAGTGTAGGCTTTCATTTTCATGCATTCTCTCTCCTTAGTCCCTTGGAAAGTTAGATTAGGAAAGATAGTCTTGCCTACATTAGAGTAGATTGTGGCAGGTAGTTTAGGAGCAAGAACCAACTTTCTCTGGAGGTCTATCTCAAGTAGCAAGTCCCATAACTTGGAGATAGTACCCATGTTATCCAATCACACCGTGAACTCAAGTATATGCACTTGTGTAAACATAAGGGTGCTATGATTCAGTGATAACACTTTCTTGATAACAAAGATGCCCCATTTGGAAGGACAATCAACAAAAATAGCACCAAGTTTCAAGTTCTTACCCCGATAAGCTACAAATTTTACCACCAAACCTTTTATACATCCTACAACCGGCACCTCTAGAATCCATTGCAATACACTTTCCATAAGTTGTTATCACTTCAATTTTCCATTCATTCATGACCTCTAGAGGCATGACATTGCATGATGCTTCAGAATAAAACATACACTTGTGCAACAGACTGTCCTTAATAATCAACATTGTAAAAAATGGATCAACATTTAATTGAGACTCAACCAAATATGTTCCCAACTAAAATTCAAGTGGTTCACCTAGTTCTTCAAGTACTTGGGGTTTTTTCAACTCTGCAATGGTAGGAGGAACCTCTACATTGTTTACATTTTTACCCTTGGTGACCTTTTCTTCTTTAAATCCCAAATATTTGAATGCTCTATTCCTATGCTTAGGGATTCTAAGCAATTCAACAATAGGAACAAAATCTTGATCTGACTCAAGATTTGGGCTATGTCACAAGGAACATATTTGGGTAATGCAGTGTTAGGAGGAAGGTTTACAAATTCATTTGATGACATAGTATTTTTACAGTTTGAGCATGGGGAGGGACACAAGTTTTATTTGGGGTGACCAAGCCTTTGCCAGATGCATCCTTTTTAGGGGTTTCCTTAGGGATATTTTCAAGAACTGGAATTTTATGTTTGGCTTGGGGCCTGCCTCCTTTGACATCTTTACTTCTTGTGTTTTACTCTTTTTCTTCAGCAACAAAAACATTCACTAACAATTTTTTATCCTCTTCGATGGGATTCCTCCATCATACTTCTTAATCATTAGAGTTCCTAGGTACTCAATATAATTATTATGAAGTTCAAAAGCTTGTACCATATCCATTTCTAAAGTATGAGAGGGAGGAAGAAGAGGTACTGATGAATGCAATCCCAAAAATTACAGCAGTTCTTGCACTTATTACTTCAATTGAATTTGCTCCTTGCTATGATCTTTTAAAGGAATCCACCATGCATGCATCATCATCGACTCTTCAACTTGTTGATCTACTTCACATGGCAGTGTTTTAAGAAACATTTGTAACACAAATCCATTTCATTTGTCTCTTCAACAACAACAACTCTAGCATTTAGAGGATTAGGCACTACTCTATTATCCCTAGCTTTCGGTTGTCTAGCTCCCATGGGTCCTTTACCTCTATCAACAAATCTCTCATCATTTCTAGGATGATTTGTAAATCTATCTTGTCCTTGTTACCTATGGTGACCTTGAGAACCTTGTCCAATCCCTTTCTCTTCCCTAGCTATCTTGTAAGAGATTTCTTTGACAACTCCGACCAAAGTCTTTACAACTTCCTCAAGATCCACAACCTTACTTTATTGAGGTTTCTCTAGGTTGATCAATTTAACACCCTCCCTCTTAGGAGGTTTTCCAATTGCTTTAATGTTGTTCTCAATTCATAGAGCCATGGTAAAGGTGTGCCTCAACGTTCTTTGGGTTCTATTCCTCAAATAGTAAAGAAATTTCTTATCAAATTCATATTAATACTTTATCGACAAGATTCATCACATGCCCTCAAATTAACAGTGGTCTTCTCAATGTTTTGCTAAATCTTGTATTGAAATCATGCACTCGATTCATTAGGTTATTTTTTATATTTTCAAACTCTTATAAAAGAAACGTAGGGTCTGCTTTTATCACCATATTGCATTCTAAAATAATTTTTTTATCTTTATCCAAGAATCAATGGAATTATCTAGTAAATATTTATACCAGTACCTTGCATCTTATTCTAGAGTATGGATAAACAATTTAATGTATACATCCTCAAATTATATATCAAATTCCTCCATCATATTGACAAAGAGATTCAAGTGCTAATCACCATGTGATTGCATTATTTACTTGAAACTTAGGCAATAGATTTATTACATCTTTTGGCACAACATTTGGATAGCTAGCCATACCTCTAAAATTGATGGGACCAAAAGTATTAACAACAAATGGAGGTTTGGGTGGAGGTTGAGCCATATTATTTTGAGGAGGTGATCTTATAAGAGAAACAAAATGATGAGGAGTGAGGGGTTTGTGTGGTACAAGGATGCAATTTTCATAATGAATACCCTTTAGAGGCTCCGTTTCTTGGAAAAATCTATTAGATTTGGAAAATACCAAGGTAGATTGAGAAGAAAATTTTTCAAATACAAAAGAAGGACCCTCTCTAGATGGAGAATTCAATTCAACAAAGAGAATACCTAATTCAAAAGCACTTGAGGAAGTATTGCAATCTTCAATCACAGGTTGATCAATTTCACCAATCAAGATCTCTTTTCTTGATACTTGATCTCCAAAAACCTTCCAAATTCTTCTTCCTTCTGAATTAGACTTTCCCAACTCTTGAACAACCTTCTACTAGGGTCCTTGGTGAAGAAAGATCTTATTCCTTCCAACTTTGTTGATATTAATGAAAAATATTACTTGATATATGTTAAGACATTGGTATTTATTAAGAATTTAAATAGCACAGAGTTGGCGAAAAATATTTCCACCTTAGTTTTGGCAAATGCACTATGAAATACCTATCAAATGTCTGTCAATACTAGATTCATGCAAATCTTACAAGATATTATCTTCTTCTAACCAAATTTATCAATTCATGATAGAAACTTTAGTGAAATAATTGTATAAGCTAGAAATATTGCACTCAGAACTCACAACTTTGAACAATTCTTACAGATCTGAATAGATAATGATGTTTCAACAATGTATTAGCACTTAGCATGTGTAAGAAGTATTACTAGGGTCCGTATGTATAAAAAAAAATTCAAATACTTGAAAGAGTCCCCGATAACATTGTCACTAGTGTTGTTGATGGGCCAAATGGATATAAACTGGAAAGAAATTAACAAATCTTCCCAAAGAACGCAAATCAAATTCTCGTAATAAATGACAAAGGCAAAGTGATTTTAAATTTTTTATCTCATCACAGATGAAGGCTATTCTTGAAATGAAATTGTAAATGCCACTAGACTACCATAGAGACGAGATCATGTGTGATTTCACAAATATTTCAATGTAAGATTGCAATAGGAACAAATAAAAATACTTACAAACATTCTAAAACAAAGAAGACACTAATTTCTCCAAGATTGACATAAATTAATTTCAAAATTGCTTAGATTCATCATCATGGTAAATCTTCCAGAGAAATCTCAATGCTCGTCAATGGCTATACATCTGCAACCAACTTGACATGATAGAAAATATAACATAGAAGAAATTAATAGGTTATCTCGGATTGGTCTCTCAGGAAGATGACTTTTCTCAAATTTTCTCTTAAGAATTCAATCCCCTGACCCTTTTCATGATTATTTTTATTGCATTTATACATTTCAATGGCTCACTCATCCCAAATTTCCCCACAAAAAAGAAGAATATATTCAAGGGCCCCGTGCTTGTTCCCAATTTTTCTAAGAAAGTGACGTTTAACAAATTTAGATGCGAAAGTCAGTAAGCTGGACCAATTATGAAATGATCTCATTTCTTGGGCCCTCGAATAATGACTAGGATGTCATGCCACAACTTTTCAAAGAGTCCTACTAATCATTTTGATTCTGTCATGTGAGAAATCCCTATTTTAATCATTTTCCTGAGGCTTTGCATAGCTTTGGATACTACAGGTAATCCTTTTTACTTTCGAGGAAACATCTTTTGCACTCCGCAACCTTCGTCATTTCATCCTTTTCCCTCTCTTTCCTCCTGGAAAATCTTCCCCACATCCATCTTCTCTGGTAATTCCCATTTTTGCAAGTGCCCAAGCAATTCCAACTTCAAAATATCGACCTTAACAATCCTTAGACTCACAAATTAAGTTTTGAATCCATTCAATGAAACTTTGTAGACAAAAATGACAAGGAATTTCATCAAAAATGATTTAAAAACAATGTGTATTCGCATCTCTAGGAGTCTTGGAGAAAAAATTATGGAATAACAGACACAATACACAAAAACCATTGATTTTTCACCTTTTCTAATTTATATCATAGCCATCTACATGTTTCCTTGGGGAAAATGAAAAGGAGAACTATAGGGAAAGTTTCCAAACAAGCGTGGGCCTTCCACGTGCCTTAGGCCCAAGAAAAATGCCTTTTTGGCCTTTGAAAAAGTCTAAGTAAAAAAGGAGTCAGCGAAAGTATCTACGTGTCACCTTGGCGCACCTTTGGTATGGTCCTCAAAAGCGGAGACCACAGAAAAGCGCAAGCTCACCACATGTATTATTCTCGCGAGTTGTGTAAAAATTGAAGGATTAGCAGAAGGTGCCATGTGTCTAGGGTCCAAGATAGTTTTCCTTGGATGTTAAAAAGTCCAAGCAAGGGCAGAGTGAGTGGAAGCCTCCAAGTGTCCTCCTAGCGCTTCTTCAAAATAAAACTTAGGGCCAGTCCCCAAATAGGTGCAGTCCCTCCAAGTGTCCCAGGCCTTTCAAAATTTATTTGAAAATTTTAAGTATAGACCGGAGTCGGCGGAAGCCTCCACATGTCTCCCTGATGCAGTTCTTAAGGTGGGACCCTGAGGTAGATCCTCAAATGAGTGTCTCCATCCATGTATCCATGGTTTTCCAAAACTGTACCATCTATATGAAAAATTTGTCTAAGTCTTGCAAAGGTAGCGGAAACCTCCACGTGTCTCTCCTGCGCAACTCCAAGGCCAAACCAAAAGGTGAATTTTCATATGAGTGTTGGCCTTCCACATGGAAAAAATTTGAGCTGTAGAAAACCTTAGAGTTTCAAAGTGCCTTTCTAAGCCACATCCAACAAAAAGGTCCACGTTTCCACAGATGCTAAGATGTAAATTTGATGGGGAAAGCAACACCCGTCAAACCATAAAATGCAAGAAAATCATCATTTGAGCTTGGAAATGAATCTTTCTTTCAAGACAAAGAATTTGGAAATTATATAAGGCCCAAATATGATCTTTTGAGCCACATATAATCAAGTTTCCATAGATATTTGGGACAAAAATGATAGGGAAAACAAAACGTGACTGTGGAAAATAGAAGGAAGGGAAAAAATCTATTTTTACACCCAAGTTATAGATCTTTCTCATGGGAATAGGAATGGAAAACAAAACTTAGGATTTAAAGTGATCCTCAATAAAAGGAAAGGACTAATCATGGCAACCAAATGGAGAACAAATATTTCATAAATTAATACGGGAGATAGAAAACACGACAAATCCCGCAAACTAAAGAATTTCAATGACAAACAGGGTGATACCAAATTGAGCACAAACAAGAGGTAATAGCAAGAACATCACATACAATAGTAACCCATACATCAAAATCACACAACAAATGAAAACCAAATAGAAATAGCAGAAAACCATATTCATCCTCAATAAGGGGAAGAGTGAATGAGATATTCAAGTAGTGTCACAGAGTGGGATCTAACCATAAGAAACCAACCTACAAACAACTTCAAAATCATCCTTATCCTTAAAAAGAAATCACTCCTCCTTATCACTCCTCCCATTCACCTATATTCCTCCTTGAAGTATTTTCAAACCCATTGGGTTCCTCTCAAGGATGGGGAAGGGCGTTGAATGAGATGAACAACTTTCCCACCTCAAACCATATGAGGGATAAAGAGAACCAACATGGCTTGCTCATCATGCCATGAGATTTAAGAGGTAAAATCCCTCCCTCTTCCGAAAACCAACTCCCAAATCCATCAAACTATATAATGCATGGAGAAAAAACAAGTAACACACTCAAACAAGCGGAAAATACCTGAAACAACACAAAATTTTCACCAACAAGAAATTCTACAAACTAACATGCCAAAAAAAAAGTAGGGTCAAATATCCTACCTCGACAAGCTCTCTAATATCTAATATTTTCCAAATTCCTTGTCCAAGGAAAATATCCAACTCCAAAAGCATACCAAGCACAAAGATATCAAGCAAAAAGTTCTCTTTCTTTCCCCATTAGGGAGTGTTTGAAAAAAAAAAAAAGTTTCCTCACAAATGAGAGGGTGACATGTGTCAGTCCTCTCTTCCCTCCAATTCAAAATTCCAAAAAGAAAATAAAGAAAAGAAAAACATACATTTAAACACCTCTCTCCCAAATTACCCAAAAGAAAGTGAGACAAGCTTATGCAACTTTTCACAACACACACACTACAATCATTCTTACATGAATGGTGAACAATGAGAGGCTAAATGGGAGGTAAACTCCCTTTTTCCTTTAAATTAAGCCCCCTACCTAATAGGTAGGGTATGAGGGCATATTTTTATTGTAAGTGAACCCCCAAACTAGAAGAGGTCACTTAGAATGCCAAAATTAACCCAATTTCGGGTTTGGCACACTTGATACTTGAGGTTGAGGATGTGGGGCCCACTCAAGGGTGATTGTGTGACCCCATTCCTCTTTAATTAAACAAACACATAAATAAATACTTTCTTAATGAAAGTGGGAACCATTAGGACACCAACCTAGTTTTCTAACAAAATAAAACACCCTAGACATAATTAATGTTACACAATATACACCATTACAAATCTAAGGGTCACTCATGGTGCCCAAACAATTACATGTAACCTATAATGCTTCATGTAACTAACATGGCTAAGACTCATCCCTATGGGCCACTTGTGCACATTCATGTAGCTGCCCAAACCCACATTCTTATGTGCCTTGTAATCTACATAATCATGAAAAATATTAAACACATCGCCTAATAAAAGTATAAATAAACTACTCAGTAAATCAATCAAATTATAAACATGCTAACTATGCAAACATGTCATCAAAATGAAATTGTAATTTAGAAACATACACAATTTCACATAAATTTACCATGTGTTAGCCATTGAGTTACATATAATCAACATATATCCATGCTATCATATGATCTCATCAATAATCGAATAGTATACAATATCAAGATGCACAAAAAAATCATGTATCCATCATATATCATCTAATGAAATGTGTTACATACTAATCAAACCTAAATTGGCTTTATGTGCCCAAATCACAATACATGGCCATAAAATCAAATAACATGACATAGTATCCAAAATGTGTCATAATCCGTGTTAAATCATAAATATGAGTAAAAAGGCAGTAGATAATCGAGGCCGGAACATGTGGGCACTACAGGTTGATCGGGGATCATTTTTGAAGTTCCATAAACATACCTAAATGGTGTCAGTGTAGAAGATCATTTTGAGAGCTTATCAATGACTCGTGAGAATGTGAAAATGGCCATTCGAAGCTCTAGATATGTTTGGTCAAAGTTCACCAACGAAAGTCAACTTTTGTCAATAGGTCAATATTGGACCAATGGCACTATGACACATGGTGAAAAGGCGAAGGGATTCATTTGTCTATTTTCAATCTCTAGTCTTTGACAGCATAAAAGATTTCTCTTGAACAAGAGGTTCAACTTTTGTTATGGAGGGAGCAGAACCAACATGAATCGAATACGATTGATTTTCCTATCAAGGGTCGACATCGAGCTAATTAGTCGAGGCATACATAGACCGAGTTACATTTTACTTTGTAATACTTTTCCATACTTATTGAAAAATGCGACGCATATATATATATATGTTAAAACATTATTATAACCACATAATCCTCCAAACCCACATAAACTGCCAACATGCTATGCTCTAGCCACGTGGAAGTAGGTTAAGCAGTGGTGAGGGGCATGTAAAGACCCAAGCATGGATATCCATGTGAGAGATAAGGGGGTCTAAGGTTTTAAAAAACCTTATCTAAAGCCAACACCGCCTAATGTGGGATATACCCACTTTAGCATGAAAACTGCCCCTTCACCCTTAGCTACCAACATGGGTATTTAGCCTATTAAAATATGCAAAATCTACCAATTTGGGATTATATCCCATTAAAACATGCAATCCGAATTAATCCCGTGTATTTTGTTTGTGGGTATAAGCTAATATTAGCCTAAGGATAATAATTTTGCATTATTTTAAGGGCCCTAAATTTGTATAAATAGGGAACCCATTCCTTTGTAGCACACACACACACACACACACACACACACACACACACACACAACACAATGGAGAAGCTCATTCCTAGAGCTCGGAAAGGCAGAGAGAAATCTAAGAGGAGAGTTAGTTGCCATGGGCATAGTTATGTGAAGACCTAATTTGTTTAGGTAGTATTGTGGGTAGGATTTATTAATACTACCTAGTCGGCCCATAGTGCCACACCAAATTATTGTGAATCCTAGAATATTGACAAAAGTTCCATAGGGCATTACGAAGCGTCTAGAAGGCCAATCGAGAACTGCAGGATTCTGAACAGTGGTGCTTTGGTGCCATTGAGATTGCTTAATACGCTAGGAAAGGGGAAGTTGGGTGCTATTTTTCACCCTTGTCTTCTAAAGGTCTGGTTATTCTTCTAAGCAAGTTCTTAATAGTTTCCATTAGGTTTTCTTGTGAAAGTACTATTGTAACTTACAAGTTTTGACTAGTGGAATGGTTTGATAACAACCCGGAGGCATAGGTAACTAGCCAAACTCCGTAATCAATCATTATGCAATTGTCTTTATTGTCTTCCATTAATTTTTAAATTGATTACTTAAAAAGAGCAAATTGTCGGCAATAATTAAAGCCTACAAGGGTCCGAGATTAGGTAGATAAAAACTTGATTATTTTCATATCAACAATAACTTTTCATAGTCTAATATTTGAATGCAAACCATTTCTCCAATTTGTAATTTGATCCTATCAAGAAGATCACATGAAACATCCAACTCCACCAACATTTCTCAAAGAAGATCTTATCTCTATCTTAATATGTTCTAACAAAATTTCCCAAAGTGTCTCTAATGGATTTAAAGCATGAATCCATCAAAAGTTGTAAAGGTGGACTCGAAATATTACCAAAATAGGAAACAAGTTAAATAAATCCATTCAATGATCAAATAAAGGGTGCTAGGGTTTTTCATGAGAAAATTATTTTTCCATCCTAGTACCGATCATGAACAAAATATCGATTTTCACTTGATTTAAAAACAACAATAAACTAATCTTTTTCATAGTGGTAAAGTTTAACCTTACCCTAGAGGGAAGAGCTACACATGCCGGTGACATTTATGAAGCCGAGTGAGCTTTGGCCATAGATCGTCTAACCGGTATATGAGATGAAGGTCAAAAAATACTTTTCCCACCTTAGAACTTGTTGGAGAATGTCTTCCTCAATGTTGATGACAGGGATATCGTAGCTATATTAAGGAGTTTATATCCTGAAATTCATCCTTGTTAGATAAAAAGATACAACAAAGGATTTTCTCAGAACTTTTACATCACCCCCAACGCCTATGTCCTTGGTATTCTCCATTCAAAAGCTTCCATTGACACACCTATCGAAAAGAGGGTTTTTTTGCTACAAAATGAAAAGGTTTGATGCACTTCGCCTCCCACATCCACTAGAAAACTAGATTCAATACATTGGGCTCCATTGTCTCCACATCTGTAACCAAAAATAGAACCACCTCCCTTATTCGATCAAGGAGAAACTGCCACTCCTTATCGCCATTGCATGCTTCTTTCCCGCTAGGGTTAGGGCTTAAATTCAAAGACAACACCATAATTTAGATGGTAAATTATTTTATTGTACTATAGATATGAACTAGAGTGGTGGAAGAGAACTTTCTTTAAGTGAGACATGTGGGTAGGCTTCGGTCCTTAATGTCAACCGAACGATCTGCATTTGGATTGCCGAGATATGTTTCTCTTGGTCCATATGAATAAGTTCAACCCCTACCTCAAGGTGTCCCCATAGCCACTTATTGAAAGCATCCAATGAACTCAGTGGAAATGGAGTTTTGGTTGATAATTACAAACTACTTGTAAGTCACCAGTAGCCCAAGACCTTGAGTTCAAACTTTGGATGGTAAACACTTTAATTGTACCAGAGCTATGAACTGGAAGGGTGGAGGAGAAATTTCTCTAAGTGGGACATGGGGGTGGGCTTGAGTGCTTAATGTCCGCTGAGTGATATGCATTCTGAGTGCCCCACTATATTTTGCTTAGTCCGTATGGATAATTTTGACCCTTACCTCAATGTCTCCCCATGGCCACTTATTGAAAGCAACAAATGAACTCAATCAAAATGGAACTTGGGTTGATGATTATAAACTAGTTGAAACTCACCAATAGCCTAAGACCTTGAGTTCATTAATATTAATGTTTTTATTATTATTATTTAAATAATTACTAATGTTATATTGTTATTATTATATCAACAAGAATAGTACTATGCATCATAAATGTCATCCTTATCATCATGGTTATCTTCATGTTAATCGTGGTCATTGTCATTGTTTTCAGCATTCTCATCATCATCATTTTCATCATCTTTGGTGTCATTGTCATTTCATCATAATCTTAGTCATTGTCATCATTTTCATGATAAATTTAATCATTTTAATCATTTTAATCATTACAATCATTATTATGATCACCATCTTCTTGTTCATGGTCATTCTCATCTACTTGTTATCCAATTTTTCCCCTCAGGTGAAACTGACAAACATGACCTTACACAAAGAAAAAATGAGCAATTGTTTTAGTCATGGGAGTTCATGTTTCGGGATCTTACCGTGCAAATTGGTGAAGTAAGATGAGATAATCACAAAGGATTTTGGGAAATGAAGAATCTCTAAAGTCCAAATTTCAAAGTTATGAGTTGTGGACATTCGAAGGTAGGCCAAAGAAAATTCAGGGACTCATTGGAAAGAAGCACAAAAAGGAGTGGGAAGGTTGAAACCTAAATTCCAAACTTCATACTATGGGCTTTCAGATTTTGAAATTTTCATGTACTAGACTTATAATCAAAGTCCCGAAACCAAGAAACCCCAAAGTCTCGAAAACCATGAAACCTAAGTCCTAAAACCCGAAACCCCAAAACCACGAAAACCTAAAACCCCAAACCCCAAAACTTGAAGTCTTGAAACCGTGAAACCCGAAGTCCCAAAAACCCTAAAACCTTGAATCCCTGAAACCCGAAACCCAAAACCCTAAACTCAAATTATAGAAACCTGAAACACAAAGACCCAAATCCCTAAAATGACAAAGGTACAAAACCTAAAGTCGAATTTTGGATTTTTAGGTTTCAGAATTTCAGAATTCTCGAGCCAACTTGAACAATGAATAGTATACTAATATCCGAAGTGTAAAATCCCAAAGTTTTGAATCCTAAAAGTTTGAAATTTTTAATTTTAGAGGATATAATGAAATTTGGAGTCCAAAAACACAGAGCCAACCACTCGCATTTATTACAATATGGCACCCTCATATTCGATCGTCATAAATTTTTACTTAGAGCTCATATTTGCAACAAATGTGAAAGTACAAAGTCCTTCATTTTAAAGGAGTGGTTTTAGATTTCTCACCTACCAGAATGATGAGGTATGGGCTTCTTTTCTTCCCCAACAAGCAAGGTACAATGGAGTATGGGCTTGGAAGACTTTCCCATCACTCCCACAAGGAAAATGATGGATTTTACAGGATATTGGAGTGCATTTTTAGATTTTCTTCCCTCTCTCTCCTAATTTCTTCCTCTATAAATTTTAAGGGGTGGCATTGTGGAAAAGGTTGATCATCTTTCTTCTCCCATGCACCCCATTTATTCTTGGGGCTCTAAGCCTTCCTCTAAACATTATAATGGCTTCATGCCTTTCTCCCACATGCAATGTATTGTGTATACTTCATGAGAAATAAAAATTATGTTTTTGTTAGTTGTTTTAACCTTTGCATGATTTTTGTGTCTCTCTTACCTCTCATTGCAATAGGGTGTTCTATGCATATTTCATAGTTATTGTAGGATATGGGTGTTTTAAGTTTATCAGGAATGAAGAGTTTATGTTTAGGTTTGTGTAGTAGCTGTCCATCCTTCCCTTAATACATTGGTGGAACTTGGGTTGGTATTATATTGGTACAACCTCCTCGGGATTCACACTTTCTACATTTTTTTAGGGTAGCGAAGAGTTGTTATCACTCCTTTCTTTGTGTATCACCACTCATAGTGTAGGTTTATTTCATGCAATATTACTTTCCCTGTCCCCTTGGAAGCACTAGATTAGGATTAGGCAGTAGTTTTACCTACATTAGGAGTAGTTAGTGGCAGGTAGGTTAGGAGGAGGAACTGTGCTTCTCCAGAGAGTTGTTTCATTCGCAAGGTCCCACACTTCATGATATCTCCATGTTATGCAATCGCGACAAATGGCCCATATTGAGCGGAGAAATTCAAGCGGTCCCGTGATTCTACATTAACACCACCATTATCACATCATTTTCATCTTCATTATTTTACATGTTTATGGTTTAGTGTTTATGAATTGCATTTTTATAATTTACAATGAAACCATAAATTATTAATGATAATATTGTTAAAAATATATATTATTATTAGTATTAATATTAATATTGTATTTTTACTTTTTCGTCAAGAATTTTGATAACCCTATCCATAGATCTCCTCTTTAAACTATAGCCTCAACTCTACTACCACAAAGTCGTGATAATTCTCGGGTAGAAAATATTAAGAAAACAGACATGGCTTACCCTCAAATATAAACATCCTCTTTGTAGCCCTAACAAAGATCATGGTGGAAACAAAATAGAGTTTCATGCAACAAACCAGACATCTCGTGGATCAAACTTGCATTTGAGAAAATATTTGAAGTGGAATAGATCCTCGGGAGACAACTTACCTAATAACAAAAAAGTGACTACGGGTAATGGCAGCGTAGATCTACATGAAGAAGATCAATCGTGAGGCTTTTGGGAATGGTAAAAGTGTACCCAAGGTCCATTCCCTACCTAAAACACATCATACAAATAGATATTTTGGTAGGAAAGAGGCAAGGGTCAGCCAAGGGTGTAGTAAGGAGGGAATGGAAATCCTTCAACACATAATGGGCATCCCAATCATGGGAAGTCTCACACCCGAATGGGAAAAATTCAAGATTTGGTGATGGAAAATTTTAAGGAGGGAAATATCGCAGCAGAGCTAGATCCTACGCCGATGCGCTCCAAAGAGAAGGAGAATGCCGTAACTATTGACAAGCCTTTAACCTCATCACATATGACTCTTGTCTTCAAGATATAAGAAGATTTACCACGTAAAGATCCTCAAGGAAGAGGAAAACCTATCTCCTCTTTGTCTCATTTGTAGGTTTAATAAGTTTTTTTCCTAATTTGTCTCACGTCCATGATTGGATTACACAAAGATAGAGAGAAAATATTACGGTTAAGATTGAACTCTACCCCTATGCTAAAGCCCAATGTATTTTTTTTTAAACCCATGAGGATAGGAATTTAATATTTAATCAATATTGGGTTTAGGAAGAACATGGACTCATGTTCAAGCCCTAGTATCTACGTTTCGAACCCCTAAAATAATCCTTTGACACCTACCCTATCTGGATCCAGTTGCCAAGACGTCCATTGTAATTATGGAAAAGATCTTGCCTCATTGCCATAGGAGATACCCTTGGATCTTCTGTAAAATTTGATGATAAAACCTCCCATCAAACACATATAACTTATTCTTTAATTTTATTAGAAATTGACACCCCACAAGCTCTTCCACTAAATATTTACCTTCAAATAGGTGACAGGAAATGGGTGCAGAGGATAGAATATGAGGGATTTACTTTCATATGCCGAAGATGCTTCCAAATGGGACATATTTCAAATGAATTTGAAAACTCCAAATGTAAGCAAAATCCTACATGGTTGAAGGAATCTTTACCAAATCATTTGAAAATTAGCTCATATTCAAAATCAATTGTTGAACCCCCTCAAACCGACTTACGACATGGAAGAGCTTCGAACAATGCAAAAAGAAACCTCAAGATTACTCTCCTCCGGGTTCCAATCAGCGATAGATTGTGATTCAACACCCCTTGTTGAGGGTCACATCCCTATAAATTCAATCGGATTTTTTCTTCCAATCTCAGTGGAAGATAAAAATGAGGAATGAAAGGTGGTGGATAGAAAAAATAAGGGATACACTAAATCTAAACCTTCCATTATCTCGAACAAGGCATGAACTCTGTCTTGTTGTGTTCTTTCATCATTGTATCTAGGATGTAATCCATTTGTGATGTTACTGAGAAGATGTTTTTGCAATGTCATTTTCTACTAGTTGTTTTCTAGCCATAGGATTTGTTGTTTTTTGGTTGTGATCTTGGTAGAAATATTTATGTTCTTGGGTTGATTCAATAAATCTAGATTGTGACATTTTTGTGTATTGCTGAATCTATAAATATTGATTTTGAGCCCTATTATACAAGGGTATAGTGCCTTTAAAATAACTATTTCGAATAGTTAAAAATTATTAATATTGTAGAAATATGTATATATTATTATTATACTTATTGATATTAATTTTTTTTTGAAGAGGATACCGATGGAGGCATTGAAATCCCGACTCCTGGTAAGATAAAAAAAAAATTTAAACATTGAAGAAACAATGCTTGCTTTAGATTCAAAAGTGGAGGTTTGTAGGGATAAACCTATATGTGACCCCAATAAACTCAAAATGTTAGATTTATGGGAAGGTACACATTACAATAATTACATTTTTAACACCTTTGGTTTAAGAAATCATGATGAATACATTGATCACACTATGGAGAAAGAGGGATGGAACAAAGTTATTTCAAGAAAATAGAAACGATCTTCTATTCCTCAGGGCTAGATATCCCCTTCCTATTTGTGGTATGTTTGTTGGTTTCTTTATGGACTTGGTTTCGGGTTAAGTTGTTTTCACCTATTTTTTCCCCTATCCGTCTTTTTATTTCTATTTGGTTTCTTTCACATTGTATCCGGGGTTGTAATGCCTCTAGGATCCATAATCCCTACTTATTACCCTATCTAATGAAAAAATATTAACATTTTTGTCATCATCGCCATCATCATTTTCATCATTATCATAATTTTCATTATTGTTATCATCATCATTATGATCTTCATCCTCATCATGATAATCATCATTATCATCATTGTCACAATCGTCATGATCATCACTATCATCATCATGATTGTCATTGTCATCGTCTTCTTTATCATCATTCTCATCATCATCATCATCATTTTATTTTTATCATGATTCACCATCATTGACACAATCATCATGATCGTCATCATCATTGTCATGATGATGACGATGTTGATGATAATAATGAAAGTGATTATGATTACAATAGGATGAAAACAATGATATCAATGATGATGTGGAAGAACACAATCACTACAAATAAATTATTGTTATTTCCACATTAAGTATTAAAAATTTAATATTAAATAGTGAATAGTAAATATTAAATATAGAAATAAGATTGTTATAATTGACAAATAAACAATAACTACTATAAATACGAAATAATAATTCTTTCATAAATCATCTTCACGAGAACTTATCATGTCAAATGAGTGTTCATGGTGGTGAATTATTTCTTAATGCTCTCATCATCTTGTATAGTAATGTGTTTTGTGGTATAAAATTTCAAATAAGTGTTCATGTTCAACAACCAAATTAAACCCTAATCACCATAAAAAATACTAAACATGACTTCATATGGAAAATTCTAATAACCAATGTAATTTTGTAAACAAAACAATAACTAGTGTTATGGAATTGTGTTATCATTTACCCTTGTTTCTTATTTATCATCATCATAGTCATTTTCATCGTTGTCATGATCATTATAATAATCGGAATCATCATTACCATATTCATCATCATTTTCCTCATCCTTATCAATGCCATCACCACCATGACCACCACCATAATTTTCTTCATCGTCATCATCATCATTATTAATATTAATCTTATTAATAAATTTTTTTACTAAGGGTGAAAGGTTTTTTACTAGGATCCTACCCAGAACAAAGAGATAAATGGCAAAATAAAACAATGAAGACCAAATGGAAAAAAAAGAAACAATGAAACCAAGATGTAACAATGAAATATCCACAGAGAAATAACCACCCCCAAAACACGAGGAAAAATATAGATAAAGAGACAACCAGATTAGAGAAAAGACAAGAAAGTGAAAATTGACAGTCAAGTGTTAACAATATAAGGTGACCTGGTTTTGAAATGAGAAGGAACATCATCCTTTTTAGTGGAGACTTTTTTACTTTTAACAACCTTCCGATATCCCTATTAGAATTATTCTTAGGTTCAAGCTCAAAAGGAAGAATGACTTCTAAATATTTAATTGGCCTGAAATTCTTCAAAGAAGTCGATAAAGAAGAACTCTTTGTGAGATACATAGAAGGGATCACTCAAACAATAAGATAGGGGTTGTTAAGGTGTAATAATAGCAACCCCGAATGTCTACAACTCGATGGATTGAAAATATTAGTGTGATTCCATAACATGGAGCTTTTCCCAAAGTGTGAGACTTTGCAATCGGTAAAGCTCTCTAGATAAAGACCAGCCTCCTATTCCTTTGTTCTCCGATGCACACATACAAATTTTAGAGGATATAGTCTAAAACATACTCTATCTTGCCAAGGAGACTAGGTTGAGAAGATTGTAATAAAGTAAACCTAAACAAAAAAAAGTGATAAACTAAAGGAATTTTGAACACCTACTTTGTCATTGAACACAAAACATAAAAAAATGTAATACAACCACCATGCACAAATAACCGATTGCAATCAAATATCGGGAGATGCAATGAACATAAGAGAGGGTTAAAAATCATCCAAAAACTTTTATTATTGCTCCAAAATTTTATACAGTCCACTACAATGGCCAAGAGGCACAAACTTGCATTACAACTTCAATGGGAGGTTTTAACTCCACAAATCCACTTACAGACAAGATAAGAAGGGAGGGTGCAAACCAAAATTGTCCACCTTCTGAAAAATGATCCTCTTTACAATATATAGGAAGAATGAGATAAGGAGATGAGAGAATAATTTGAATTCTTTCTTCAAGCACCCAAAATGCATTGAATTCACTGTAAAAAAATCATGGGCTCCATGAAAAAACCCATACCTTCATGTATTAAGTCTTCTTGGGAAAGAAAGGAAGCCCATATCTTGTTATCCAAAATTCACCCTCAAGGTAATTTTGATAACATGCATCAAATTCTTTAGTCCCAGGCAAATAGATTGAGTCAGGGCAAAAATTTTATGTTTCTAGGGTCCCCTCATATTTTTCTAACTCCCCTGTCCAAGTAGAAGAGAGCAAGTTCTGAGAAAATGTGAAAAATTTGCAAAAACAAGCTCGGGCCAGGAAAAATCACGAAAAATGGCTAAGTCCTAGTCCTAGAAGCATTTGGGACAAGTGGGACAAAAAGGCGCGGATTGGCCGAGATGAGCACAAAGGCCCTAAGCAATTGGGACATCTAGGACAAAAGGACACGTGGGACACGGAAATCTGAACTGGCCGAAAAGAGAAAATTGGTTAATCGCTTTTGAGAGGGTCGCCTTTGGGACAAGCGGGACAAAAGTACGCGAACCGCCGAACCGGGCGAAATGAGTCAAGGCAGCTCAAATAAGATCAGGACACGCGGGCCAAAGTGCACGCGAACCGCCAAACCAGCCGAAATGAGAACTTTTGTCCCGGAACAGTTGGGACAAAAGGGCGCGAACCGCCGAATCGGCCAGGCGAATTTGTCATGACAGATTGTCCAAACCAAATGGGACATATGAGCTGCGAGTACGCGAACCGGTCGGTTCGGCCGAAATGGGAAATTTCAACACCGAAACCAAATGGGACAAAGGGACGCGTGGGATGCGAAAAGCTGAAATGGCCGAAGGCAGGGAAGAAAAGTCAACGTCTCTGTCCGAAAACTTCAAATGGCCATAAATTTTGACTCCGAGCTCCGATTTTCATAAAATTGGACTTTTCTGAACGAGCACGAAAACGGTCATTCCCGTCAAATGATAGAAAACGCCTGCCAGACCCAAAATTGCTGCCCACACTCAGAAGGCCATAACTTTTGCATTTCTCAACGAAATCGCACAAAATTGGTACCGTTGGAATCGTGGTTCCGAGCCCGATGTACAGAAATCAAGAAATTCTAGATTTGATAAGAAATTGATTGATTTTTTAAGGAAACGTGGCCGGGTTCGAATAGTGTTTTATTTGGTAGTTTGGGAGTGCAATTAAGAGGCATGGTCATCATTCCTTCTCTGCTGCAGCACATGGGACAGTATGGGGAGCCTTTTTCAAGTAATGTATACCCATTCCACTCAATTTAATGCCTCTTATAGGTGGTTGAAGGACAAATTTCGGGATTTCCATTTTCCCTTCTCTTTTCCTTCTCATTTTTCTATAAATTGAAGTGTTGGGCTCATTGTAAGGGAGAGAGTTTTTGGGTAGCAAAGCTCTGTCAAAATTGCTTTGTGAAGCCAGTGTGTTGCAGGCCCTTGTAGTGGACTCCTTGCATGGTGATCCAGGCCCTTATCTTGTAATAGATTGAATCAGTATATCATGAAGCAATAAAATATCATTTTGTGGATATATCTTCCCCTGCTTTGTGTTTCCTTGCATTCTTCTTGCCCCTTTAATCTTTCTACAAGTATATTTTGTCTATTTATTATGTTCTAGAGAATTCATTATCATTGTGTGTGCTTGGAATATTGCTGTGAATGCATTTTGCTGGATTATGGTGAACTGTCATCACCTCTTCTAGTGTGCACTTTGCCTCTGTATTTCACACATTTGGAGATTACTCTCACACCCTCTTTTCTTGGTGTATCACCGCTTTAGTGTAGGCTTTCATTTTATGCATTCTCTCTCTCTGGTCCCTTGGAATTTTAGGTTAGAATAGCTAGTTTCTCCTGCATTAGAGTAGATTGTGGCAGGTAGTTTAGGAGCAAGAACCAGCTTTCTCTGGAGGTCTATCTCAAGTAGCAAGTCCCACAACTTGGAGATAGTACCCATGTTATCCAATCACACTGCGGATGCTTAGAGTGATCAAACTAGAAATCGATCAACATCCGTGGGTGCTTTGTGATTCGGTGATAACACATACTTCATTATTCCGGTAGGTGAGAAACTTGGAGATTCCTTTAAAATGGAATACTATATTTCTTCATTTTGAAGAACTTAGTCTCACTTAAATCCTTTCCAAAAGTCCTTTCTTGTGCAAATCCAAGATCCCAAAACATTTATGGCCATCTTATGGTTGAGGTGTCTTTTTGCAAAAATGGTTGGTGGTGATCTTCATTTTTCAAAGTTTGAAATGCATGCAACCTATGAAATCCTAAAATTTATACTTTCAGACATTTCTATTTCAGAGATTGAAACATTATTCATCCACTTGAGCGCACTTGAGAGTTCTCAAATTCCAAAACCTGAAAATTCGGACTTTGAATTTCGTAACTCATTGTTTGGAACTCTTTCCTTGTTGAGATCTTTGAAACCCGAAATCTAAAAGTCTGAAATTTCAGACTTTCAAATTTTGGGATTTCAGAACTTTTTGCCACTTTTCCACCAATGTGCTCACTAAAATCTCCAAAACCTGAAAGTCTAAAAATTTTAGGCTTTTACGCTTTTGATTTCTGTAACTTTTACCCCTTTTCCACCTTTGCGCTCACCAAGATCTTTGAAACCCCAAAACCTGAAAGTCTAAACATTTGAACTTTCAAAGTTCAGATTTCAAAACTTTTACCTCTTTTCCATCTTTGCACTCACCGAGATCTCTAAAACTATGAAACTTGAAAGTCTGAAATTTTAGACTTTCGAGTTTGGGATTTCGAACTTTTGACCATTTTCCTCCTTTAAGCTCACCGAGATATCCAAAACCTCAAAACCTAAAATTCCAAAATTTTGGACTTTCGAATTTTGGGATTTTGGAACTTTTTGCCCCTTTTCCACCTTCGCCCTCACCGAGATATCCAAAACCTCAAAACTTGAAAGTATGAAATTTTGGACTTTTGGAGTTTCCATTTTAGGATTTTGGACTTTGTTGATCCCTTTTCACCTACTGAAATATTCAAAATGCTAAAACGCTCCACTTTTGAAGTCCAAAAATTTTGGACATCAGATCTTCTTCTTTTCCCAAAATTCTCTATAATTAAATTTACTCTTTTAAACTTTATTCTCCCATCTAAAAAATGTAAGTCTCCGTGACTGAATAAACTCCTTCATTTTCACTACATGCAAGTTATTTATTGTCTAATTTTTCCCGAGTGGAAAAATTAGATAATATGGGTCTCATTAGCCATCACTATGATGAAAACCCTAGGCGGGATATTTTCCAAAGAGGGAGAGAATAGATCCAAAAATGAGTCGAAGGGGGCACACATAGTGAGATGATCGGTAGAGATTCTATCCACTAGGTAGCTTTAGTGTTAGTGTGCTTAGGGCACCCATAATCTATAATCAATTGTCATGTTTTGAAACATCTATGGTAATTGAAAATACACACCTTCAAAATAATGTCATTGAACCCATGTTTTGTCCCCAATAAGAAGATTAATTTTAGGAGGAAGGAATTGAGTGAGGTTCATGTCAACAATAATATGAGAAAAGTTAGTATGAAAGTGCTAGGTAGTGTTTTCATCTGATTTAACATATGATCCTAACCGATTAGCTAATGCTTCAAAGAAATGTTCAGAATTGGATAGGCAAGCCAGGAATTCAAACCCAAAGTGGGTGAGAATAAAATGATTCTTTTTAAGGTTAAAAACCAGGGTACCAGGGATTGACCATGAGACCATAATCACCCCATACTCAATATTGTTTTCCAATAATATCCCTATCTTCAACAATGTCAAAAAAGAAATGAAAAAGCTCTATAGTAGGGGTAGAGCTTGATCTTTCCATTGATTTTCATGGTCCACCTTTGGGATATTCATTCATTCAACTCGAAAGTGTTAGTCAAATTTTCTTGAAGTAAAAGATGAGGGAAGTTCTGAATATTTTATTTGTACATGTTCACATGAAATTTGAGAGAACAAGATACACCAAGCTATAGAGTAGTGGCCCTTTAGAAGGGACCTTTGGAAACATGGTCAAAAAGTTTCTACCTCTTCCGATCACATTGATCCTCAAGCAACCAACCCAACCATCTCTAGAGTAGAAGTGGTGTCGTTAATCCCAAAAGAAGCATATCCTGTAGCCATGAGCTGGGCATTAATGAAAGCAGTCCCCTATCTCCCCTGACTACAGCCTCTAACTCTCTACCTAGATGTCTCCCCTTAAGGAAACATAGAAACTTAAGGAACCATAAGGGAAGATTCTCTTCCTCCAACCGAGCCAAACGATACCATATTTGTGCCTCCATTCATGAACTGCAAACAAAGCCCTTGATTTACGTCCATAGCACCAGATCTATCTTTCAAAGGAACATTGGGGTTGGTACTTTTGTGGTTTCATGTCCTGTCATTTCCACAAGGCTCTTGTCTTGTAACGTTAGGGTTAGGTTTCATGTGATTAGTGCTCAAGTTTCATGAAAAAAATCATATATTAATAGTAGTGTTGATGCATATCTTATTAGTAATATTGATATTCTTGTTAAACTTTATAAAAATGAAAATGATTATTATCTTTATTATTATTGTTATTAATATTAATGTTGTTGTTATTATGATTTAAATAAATATTAATATTATATCACCATTATAATTTTTTTAACAGTAATAGTTATATCGTCACCATCAATGTCATCCTTATCATCATGGTTATTGTTATCTTAATCGTCATCATCGTCATTTTTATCCTCATCCTATTCATCATAATCATCTTCATCTTCAACGTCGTTGTTGTTTACACTTTATCATCATAGTCATTGTATTATAAATCAAAGTATTATTGAATGTATATTTCTTCTAATATTGTAATTATATGTAATATAATCACATGTATAGAAAATGTAAAGGACATAATATGTGAGTGGTTTGATAACATGTACACAATTATTTCTATACAATGAGTCGTCTTGACCATAATTTTTAAATTATAATTTTTAATTTTTTAAATAAAGGTAAAAAAATTGATTTTAAAGAGATACAAAACCCTTTACAATAAAAGAAGTAAGGCCAAAAATGACGAGAAGGAGACACCAGGAAAGAAAACCCGACAAGATACACAAAAATATTGGTAAAGCCTACAACAAAAACCAGACAACAATGCTTGTCCAAATCAAGAACCTTATGCTATGTCACAAGAAACATTACATGACTTAAAATCTTCGTCATATGATCAATCCAAAAATTATATTTCTTAGGGAGGACTATTTTCTAACCTTCCACATCCAAAGATGGGACTCACAAGCCACAACAAATCAACATGATGAGGCTCTCCCACATTTGTCCAAAGAACCACTTCTAGCCTACCCTCCATGTCAGCCCCTTGTTCCTTCTCCAATTTGCATCCATCTCTTGTCCCATAGGAGTGGCTGTCGAAACATTTGAAAACAAACCATCTTCCGCATTAATGAAGGAATTTGAATCCTCCCACCCATACAAGACCCTTTGGAATGGGCATCTGCAATGTCTTGCACTATCACCGCCAAGCTAGAAAATAAAGTGCCTACACTATGTTCTCGCCTCCTCGACACACCCACTATGCACTCAAATTTCTCCCCATCCCCTTCTACTTCATCTTCTCAATATTAATCGTCCCCAAATTCATTATCAACCCGAGAGATAGGAATCCATTGGTTGTTACTTGTTGTTGAATTGTGTATAATTGATCATGTGAAGATATTTCACATAAAAAAGGCACCCACCCATCATTTATGTCCTTTTATTTATCATTTATTTACTATAAGATATGATAAGGTAATGGTGAAGTGACTTTTTTTGATGTGGAGATAACCATCTATAGGAATGATATCCTAAAAAGCCCCATAAAAATATTATTTCATTTTCAAGATATATCCAACTAAGTACCTACATTAGGCTCATGATTGTATAATTAAGGAAAATATAATTCTAAAAACGTGATTATAGTGAATTAGAACTTACCAAATGTAACACTTGTTAGTATCAAAATTTTCTCTCCTTTTCAAGCTAAGCAACATCACGATTTGGCATTGAGCATAGAGACAAATAGATCATCATGTATGTTGTTTTGTAGCCGGGATGAGATCTAATTGGCCCTTTTTCACTTAGATTTGTGGAGATATGGATAACACCTTCAATAGGATTTGACCATTCCTCACTACTTTAGGTCATGCCTTTTAACCAGGGTGAGAGGACCCATAGTGTAACCTCTGTTTGATGAAGGAGATTGAGATATCCTTCTTTTGCACAAATTTTATGAAGAAAACCTTGGGAAAGTATGATCAATAATCCATAATTTAACTATCAAGAGTTGTCACTTCTAAAAGATGGACACACTTTCAAAACAAGGCTAAGGTTATTGAAGAAATTATGAAATCCTAATTGTTAGTAAATTTTAGTAAATGGATTTTGTTCCTTTGTTGATATATAGGGAAAATAGGGATAGTTCAGGATGGATTCATGGTTTTGAATATTTTTTGTGGGAGATTAAGCATAATAAAGTTGATTATACCAGATATTTGAGAGACTTCATAACAATTGCAAAGATAAATGACGAAAAGCTTTGGAATAGCTAAGATATTCCTTCAACTGAAGGTGTGCTTGAATGGATGCCAAATCAACACATTTTAACACAATATTTGAGAATATAACATGAAGGCTTGAGCTAAAGACTCAATAAAACATAAAATAACCTTGGTTCCTCACTTTTTAACATCAACAAATGACAAGAAGTGATTTTAAATTGTTTATCTCATTAGAGGATGAAAGCTCTTCTTGAAATGAAATTACAAATGCTAGTAGATTGTCATAGGGACGAGATCCTATGTGATTCGGAGGAACTTTAACACAATATTGCAATAGGAATAAGAAACACTACTTGTAGAAATTATGAAACAAAGAAGACACAAATTGATCCAAGATTAACACAAATTAACTTGAAATTGATTATATTCATCGGTAGAGGAAAGATTCCGAGCAATATCGAGCTTGTCAATGGCTTTACATCTACAACCAACTTGACATGATAAAAAATCTAACACAAAATTAATTAACCGTATCTCATATTGGTCTCTCAAGAATATAGGCTCTCTCAATTTTTCTCTTAATATTTCAACCCTTGACCCTTTACAAGAGTATTCTCATTGCATTTATACATTTCACTCACTATCGACCACATTTTTTCAAGATTATCCTTTATGCAGGTTAATTTTTTTAACATCTTTCCAGGTTGCATCAAACATCAAAGTCTCGGAAAATCATCCTACTCATGATACCTACATTGGTCAATTTCATATTCCTTGAAAGCAACATATCTCGAGAGAGTTATCAATATCAATATCTACATGCAATACTTCATAATAAGCAATATAGGGGTCCTTAATAAGATATAAAATTTTATTTTCACGAGGTAACTTCAAAAGGGTGCTTTCAATTGGAATGATGTAAAAATAAATATCCATTTGAAAAATTCCACCAACACTCGCATCCTACTTTCTTGATAACATCATGCCCCATTTGGCAATGCAATAAACAATAACAACATCAAGTTTCAAGTTCTTACCTAGAACAGATGCAAGTTGTACCACCATACCTTTTACACATCCTACAACTGGCACCTCTTTAGAATCCATTACAAGTACACTTCCCATAAGTCATTGTAACTTTAATGTTCAATTCATTCATGACCTCTAGAGCAATAACATTGCATGATGCTCGAGAATCAAACATACAATTGTGCAAAGTGATGCATGTTAATAATCAATGTTGTAAAAATGGATCAACATTTAGTTGAGACTCAACCAAATATGTTCCCAAGTAAACTTCGGTGGTTCACTTAGTTCTTCTAGTACTTGGGGTTTTTCAAATCTACAGTGGTAGGAGGAACCTCTACACTATTTATATTTTTACCCTGGGTGACATTTTCTTCTTTTAATCCGAAATATTTGAATGCTTTGTTCCTATGCTTAAGGATTCTACTCAATCCAACAATAGGAACATAAATCTTGATCTGACTCAAGATTTTGGCTATGTCACAAGGAACATATTTCGGTAATGCAATGTTAGGAGGAAGGTTTACAAATTCATCAGATGGCACAAGATTTTTTACATTTTGTGCATAGGGAGGGACACAATTTTTATTTGGGGTGACCAAGCCTTTGCTAGATGCATAATTTTTAGGGGTTTCCTTAGGGATACTGGTAAGCAATGGAATTTTTGGTTTAGCTTGAGGCCCTGCCCCTTTGACAACTTTACTACTTATATTATACTCTTTCTCTTAGTAAACAACAACATCTCGTTAATAATTGTCTATCCTCTTCGATGGGATTCCTCCATCATACTTCTTAATCATTAGAGATCTTAGGTACTAAAAATTAGTATTAGGAAGTTAAAAATCTTATACCATATCTATTTCTAAAGTATGAGAGGGAGGAAGAAGAGAAACCTAGTGAACGCAATACTAAAAACTTGCAAAAATTCTTGAACTTATTACTTTAGTTAAAGATGCTCCTTGTTGTGAGCTTGTACAAGAATCCATCATGCATGCATCATCATCGATGCTATCATTATCATCAGCTTATTTAACTTGTTGATATACTTCACATGGCGGGTGGGGTAAGAAATATTTGTCACACCAATCCATTTCATTTATCTCTCCAACAACAACAACTCGGCATTTAGAGGATTGGGCACTACTCTATTTTCCTTAGCTTAAGGTTATCAATTTCCCATGGGTTCTTTACCTCTTTCATCAGATCTTTGATCATTTCTAGGATGATTTGCAAATCTATCTTGTCCTTGTTGCCTATGTTGACCTTGAGAACCTTGTCAAATTCCTTTCTCTTCCCTAGCTAGCTTGTAAGATATTTCTTTGATAGCTCCGGCCAATGTTTTTACAACTTCCTCAAGATCCACAACCTTACTTGATTGACGCTTCTCTTGGTTGATCAGTTTAACACCCTCCCTCTTATGAGGTTTTCCAACAACTTTAATGTTTTTCTCAATTTACAGAGCCATGGTAAAGGCCTACCTCAAAGTTACAGGGTTTATTATCCCTCAAATAGTAAGCATCTTTCTTATCAAATGCATTTGAATACTTTATCAGACTTGATTCATCACATGGCCTCAAATTAATAGAAAATTTTCTCAATGTTTTGTTAAATCTTGTATTTAAATCATGCACTGATTCATTAGGATTATTTTCTATATTTTCAAATTCTAATAAAAGAAACCTAGGGTTTGTTTTATCTCCATACTATAATCTAAAAGCGTTATTCATTTTTGTCCAAGAATCAATCGAATTATTTGGAAAATATTTATACCATACCCTTTCCTCTTCTTCTAGAGCATGGATAAAAAAATTAATATACACATCCTCAAATTCTATTTCAAAGTCCTCCATCATATTGACAAAGAGCTTCAAGTCGATCACTAGTGATTACATTATTTCCTTAAAACTTAGGCAATCTAGTTCTTACATCTTGTGGCACAACATTTGGATAGCCACCATACCTCTCAATTTGATGAGACCAAACGTATTAACAACAAATGAAGGTGCAGGTGGAGGTGTGCCATATTATTTTGAGGAGGTGATATTACATTAGAAAAAAATGATGAGGAGTGAGGGGTCTATGTGGTATAGGGATGCAATTTTCGAATGATTGCCCTCTAAAGGCTCTGTTTCTAGGAAAACTCTATCAAAATTTGAAAATATAGGGTTAAATTGAGAATAAAATTTGTCAAATACAAAATAAGGACCCTCTCCGATGGATAATTCAATTTAACAAAGAGACTACCTGATTCGAAGTATTTGAGGAAGTATTACAATCCTCAATCACAGTGATCGAGTTTCACCAATGGACATCTCTTTTCTCGACACTTGATTTCCAACAACCTTCCAAATTCTTCTTTCTTCTAAATTATAATTTCCTAGCTCTTGAAACAACCTTCTACTAACGTCCTTGGTGAAGAAATATCTTCTTCCTTCCACTTTGTAGAAATTAATGACAGATCTTACTTGATATATGTTAAAACGCTAGTATTTATTAAGAATTTAAACAACATGGAGTCACCACTAAGGATTTTCACCTTATTTTGTGCAAATGCAAAATGCAAGTCCTATCAAATGTCTTTCAATACTATATTCAAGAAAAGCTTACAAGATTTACTCTTCTTCTACCCAAATTCATCAATGATGATAAAAATTTAGTGCAATAACTCGTATAAGCTTGAAATATTGCACTCGAACTTAAAAATTTGAACAATTCGTAAACATCCGAAAAGAGACTGATGTTTCAACAATGTATTTACACTTTAAAATTTATAAGCATTTCCAAGGTCTATATGCATTGCTTGATGGTCTTCAAACTTTGTACACAACTTTTATGTCCCCGAGAAGTTGTGCCACGACTATTGTTACCACAAAAATAAATCTCGAGCTCAAATAATCCTGGAAACAACAACACAAGTGTTTTTGATAGGCCAAATGGATATGAATTGGAACCAAATCAATAAATCATCTATAGAAACGCAAATCAAATCCTCGGCAAAGGTGGCGCCACGAGTGTTGGTATCAAGATTTACTCTCCTTTTCAAGCTTAGCAACATCACAGATTTGGCACGGAGCTTAGAGAAAGATATATCATGATGTATGTCATTTTGTAGCTGAGGATGAGATCTAATTGTCCCTTTGTCACTCATATTTTTTGATATATGGATAGCACCTTCAAGAGGATTTGACCATTCCTCACTACTTTAGATCGTGCCTTTCGACCGGGGTGAGAGGACTCAGTAGTGTAACCTCTTTTTGATGAAGGATATGGAGATATCCTTCTTTTACAAAAATTTTATGAAGAAAACCTTGGGAAAGTACGATCAATACTCCATAATTTAACTCTCAAGAGTTGTCACTTCTAAAAGATAGAGACACTTTCAAAACAAGGCTAAGGTTACTCAAAACATTATGAAATCCCCGATTGTTACGCATATTTTAGTAAATATAACGTTTGTTGATATACAAGGAAAACAGGGTAGTTTAGGATAGATTCATGGTTTTTAAATCATTTTGGTGGGAGATTAAGTAGGATAAAGTTGATTATACCAGATCATTGAGAGACTTTACAACAATTAGAAAGATAAATGACAGAAAGTTTCAGAATAGCTAAGATATTCCTTGAACCAAAAGGTGTGCTTAAATGGAGGCCCAGATCAACATGTTTTTACACAATCTTTGAGAATCTAACATGGAGTCTCAAGCTAATGACTCAATAAAACATCAAAGACCCCTAGTTCCTCATGCCTAAGATACACTTAAAGGCTTACACACAATCTTTATCAACAAATGATAATGAAGTGATTTTAAAGTGTTTATCTCATCACAGGATGAAATCTCTTCTTCAAATGAAATTACAAATGCCATTAAATTGTCATAGGGATGAGAGCCTATGTGATTAGGAGGGAATTTAACAAAATATTGCAATAGGAATAAGAAAGACTACTTATAGACATTCTGAAACAAAGAAGACACAAATTGCTCCAAGATTGACACAAATTAACTCAAAATTTATTATATTCATCGGCATTGGAAAGCTTCCAAAGAAATCGTAGAGCTTGTCAATGGCTATACATCTGCAACCAATGTGATATAATAAAAAATCTAACATAGAAGAAATTAACCGGGTATCTCGGATTGGTCTCTCGGGAAGATGGGCTCTGTCATATTTTCTCTTGATTTCAACCCCGACCCTTTGTAAGAGTATTATCATTGTATTTATACATTTCACTCACTCACACATCCTAAATTTCCCCCAAAAAGAATAATATTCGAGGAACCTTTGCTTGTTACCAATTTTCCTCTAAAAGAGACGTTTAATAAATTCGCATCCGAAAGCTTCCAGTGGAATAATTATGAACTAATTATGTTTGTTAGACCCTCGCCTAATGACTAGGATGTCATGGCACAACCTTTTTTATAGTCCTTTTAATCATTTTGATTCTGTCATGCGAAAAATCTGCATTTTAATAATTTTCCAGAGGCTTTGTATAGCTGGATCTGACAAGTAATCCTTTTCACTCTCAAGGTAACACCTTATTCATCTTTTGCACCTGTAACCTCCATCATTTCATCCTTTTCCCTTTCTTTCCTCTATAACTCGCCCCACATCAATCTTCTCTAGTAATTCACCTTTGTGCAAGTGTCGAGCAATTACAACTTCGAATATCGACCTTAACAATCCTTGGACTCAAAAATTAAGTTCTAAATCCATTTAGTTGCAGTTTGTAGAAGAAAATGACAAGGAATTTCATCAAAAAATGATGTAAAATAGTGTGTATTCACATCTTCAGGAGTCTTGGAGCAAAAATGGTAGAAAAATAGGTGAAATGCATATCAACCATTGATTCTTCCCCTTCTCTACTTTATATTATATCCGTCCACATGTTTCCTTGGTACAATTATAAAGGAGTAGTACAGGGGTAAGTTTCCAAACAAGTGCGGGCCTTCCACATGCCCTGGGCCCAAGAAAAATGACTTTTGGCCTTTGAAAAAGTCTCCACATGAGAGCCGACGAAGCCTCCACGTGTCTCAATGGTGCATTTTGATATGGTCCCCAAAATCAGAGACCCCAAACAAGCATGGGCTCACCACGTGTCCCATTCCTGCGCAGATTTTTAAGAAATTTTAAGGATCAATGGAATGGGCCATGTTTCTAGGGTCTCGAGACATCTTTCCTGGCCATTGAAAAGTCCAAGCAAGGGCGAGTGAGAAGGACCCTCCAAGTGTCCTCTTGGTCCTTCTTCAAAATAAAATTTATGGGCGGTCCCCAAACAGATGTGTTCCCTCCTCATGTCCCGGCACTAGAAAATTTCTTTGAAAATCTTAAGTATAGAGAGGAGTTGACGTGAAGCCTCCACGTGTCTTCCGAGCGCATCTATTAAGGTAGTAGGACTTTGAGGTAGATCCTCAAATGAGCATCGGCCCTCCACGTGTCCATAGTCCTCCAAAGCTACACCGATCGTATGAAACATTTTCTAAGTCTAAGCACAGCAACAAAAACCTCCACATGTCTTCCCGACACAATTCTAAGGTCAAACCTAATGGTGAATATTCAGATGAGCGCAAGACCTCTATGTGGAAAAGCTTTGAGTTAAAACGGGCCTTAGAGTTTCAAAGTGCCTCACCGAGACGCATCTAACTAGAAAGGAGCACGTTTCCACGAGATGCGAGAGATGTAAATTTGACAGGAAAAATAGATCCATCAAAACATCAAATGCAGGAAAATCACCATTTGCACTCGAAATGAATCTTTCTTTCAAGACAGAGATTTTGGAAATGATATAAGGCCCAAATATGATCCTCCAAGCCACATCTAATCACATTTCCACAGATATTTGGGACAAAAATGACAGGGACAACAAAATGTGACTATGGAAAATGGAAGGAAGGGAAAAACCCGAGTTTTCACCCAAGTTACAGATTCTTTTCACATGGATAGAGGAACGAAAAACAAATTCGGACTTTTAAGTTATCGTTAACCAAGGGAAAGGTATTATCATGGAAACCAAATGAAGGGAAAATATTTCATGCATCAATACGGGAAGATTAAAAAGATGAAAGAGCCAAAGAAATTGAAGAATTTCAAGGAAAAATAGGGTGAGATCAAATTGAGCACCAACAACACCCACTAAAAATGCCTACATGAGATTTAAGAACAACCTAGGTTTAGTTATAAAAATTATGGAATAATTTTTTTTTGAAAAGCATGCCTGCATACAAGGATTTGAAACTACAGTTGTGACAATAATGTCTCAAAGTCAATTATATTTAATAAATAACATTTTCCTATTATAACCAAATATTAAACCCACATTAAAACTAATGAGTAGATTTAGTCCAAGCAAGGTTTAGTTCACTCTAAGTGTTAATTTAATAAATAATTAAATTTTGACTATAGTTAAATATTCCACAATTAAATCTAGAGGGTTAAAGGGGGCCAAATTAATTAAATACCCAAGGTATCTAATTCCACAAGGTTTAAACAATTAACAAGGTTTCCATTTTCCATGGGGTTAGAATAATAAACACTTCATTACCCCATAAAGTGACCCCTTAAAAAGTCAACCCATATTTTGAAATTAAAACATTTAAATTAAAAGGTAATTTGCACTCACCCACTCTCTACCTAATTTTTGTAGCATTGAATCTCATCCCTTGGATTGATTCAATTTGGTCCCTTGATGTGGAAAAAGGGTAACTAACCCTAAAACATTCTTATGAAGTCTTCTTTCACATTTCATTTGGTTCATTATTTTTCTTTTGTCTTGCAAGTTAAAGGAGGAGGACAAGAAACCATTAGAGACCACCTAAAGCTATTGGAAGAGGCTTTCAAGCCCCATTATTTGTTTGTTTTGTTGATAACCTCATTAGGGTTTGAAAATGTATTTGTTCCTTTTACTTAGTTCAGTTTCTTATATTTGACCAAATAGATTTTGTGGGTATTTTTCTATTTTGTTGAAATAGCTACATTAGATCAATACTTTAATTTTGAGAAAGTATATATACATATATATGTATATATACTTTTATATAATTGTTTATATAACTATTTATTTTAAATAATCATTAGTTATATATATATATATATATATATTTCTAAAAAAATTGAAGTGGTTTAAAAACCCGAATCCCGAATCCAAGATATGAGTAGAAGTGGTTTAAAAACCCAAATCCTGAATCAAAGATATGAGCAGAATATATATATATATATATATATATATATATATATATATATATATATATATATATATATATATATATATATATTTTTGTGTGTGTGTGTGTGTTAACATGGCCATGGGTTTGAAAATGTGTGCAAGCGACATTAAAAAAATTACGCAGTTATAATAGGCGATTGCTTTGCTACAATAATAATGTGGGGTTTTATTGAAATGGGGAGGTGGGGAGGGTCGGCGACCCCAACCCCCACCCCATTTATATCACCGACCCCTCCCCACCCTAATCTCCTCACAAACTAAAACAAACCCTACCCTACATTGAGGCCACACTATGGCATTGAAAAAAATTTGCGATTTCATCCCCTTTTTTTAAAAGCTTATCAATAACAAAAAAATAAAAATTATATATATAGTAACATTTTAAAAATTATATTGGATAAAAGAAAACTCTTATTAATATAATAAGGTTAATAATTTGTTAATGAATTAAAATCAATAGTATATTATTATAATAATATTAATAGGACATTAATATTAGTATTTTTTTTCCAAAAAAATGTCTCATTCTAATAAATATTTCATTGTCAATAACATTTAAAATATTACTAATACTACCACTTAATAATAAATTTGTAGGTAGTAGTGTTAACAAGTTGAGTTTTAAATATACATATTTTTGTACACTAAAGCTTTCTTCTTTAACAATTTGGTAAAGTTTGTATGGAAGGTAGAGGAGAACTAAATTTCATTTCCCCTTACTAGCATTAAGAATTTCTATATTTTGTAGATCAATCAAGTAACAATTTTAAGATTTAAATACTTTCCATCCATTTGAAATAAAGTTTTAACTTTCCTACAATAGTGCAAGAAAATGCAAGAAGGTAGTCCAACTTTTCCAATGAAAAAAATAAATGCACACATTTCCTAATACACTTTCCAACTTTCCAAAAGAGAATTTGTAATAATATTTCTAACAATATATTTAGAACAATAAAGACATATTTTTATGAAATAAACTAACTTCAATGGAAAGATATGTTCCTTTTTTTTGCTTCCTTTCTATTTCAACAAACAAACTTTTCAACAACAACCTTGTAACCCGAGCTTGAAACAATTTTTTTTTCTTCACAAATAAAATACAATGTCTTCCACTTAGGTGGGAAAATCATACAAGAATGTGAGCTAAAAGGTATACAATATTACAAGCTCCTCCACTCTAAGTGGGAATAACAAAAAGAAGTTTCACAAGTTTTCGAAAAAATCCAAGCTTCACAACTTCAACAAGATAGCTCCTCCAAGATTTGTTTGATTCATAACCAAAGTGGGGAGAGGAAACGCTCTCCACCCAACCAAGATATCCAATGAAGAGAATAATTCATTGTCTCCATTGGCCCCCAAGCCCCAACCACATTACAATGGGATATTATTCCAACACATGGCAACAACAAGCTTCCACAACACAAACAAATATTACACAAAAATTTCAACCTCATTCAAAATAAAAATCAACACAAGAAATGAGAACAACCAAACAACAAAAACGAGTCTTTAAATGAAATCCAAACTAGAAAGACCTATGGGGAGGCCACTTATGCCTCCCAATCGGAATGGATGACCACCTTAAAGCCTCCAATGCATATCTCAAATCCCCTACATACTCTTATGAATCCCTCAAGTAACCCTTATACATCCCACATGTTCTTATGCCTCCCCCAATCCCTTATGCCTCCCTCATAAAAGAAATAAGAAAGAAATGCAAGCATTCCTTGTACAAGGTGGGACATCCAACCCAAAATCCATCCAACAAAAAGGTAAAATATTATGCCTCCCTACATGAAATATCCCCATAGTCTCCTCCTACTCAAAACTTAGGAAATATACCAACATTAAACAAGCATTCCAAAGAAAACAATACTCAACACAAGCATATAAACACAAAATAAAGCATAACATAAGCAAGGTAAAGCTCCTACCTTTCCATAGTAGAGCTTTTTCCAAGATTAAAACTCGAAGATCCTAAAAAAGTAAGCATCCACAAGCTGCAACATTCCACAAGCACACCCAATAGTCCTCTAACTCTTCCAAAATGCAAGAGCAAAAATAATGATGTAACCCCAAACGAGATTTTTTTTTTCAATAAATAGAAAAGTGAGAGAGGAGGACGATGTGGCTCCAAGTAGGATGCCACCTCATTTCCTCTCCACTCCACATCACCCTAGTCAACTTCATATTCCAAAGCACCATTAATAAGTGGTTGAAGGAATGAAAAGTTACTTACACACACAAACTAAGCCCACACCCCCTAAGGCAAAAATTAATTACTTGAAAGAAAGTGGAATAAACATTTTACCTTTTTATCATCCCAAAACACCTAATGGGGTCTATGTTTTACCCCCAACTCATAGGTAGGGTTGGAATAGTAATTTAAGAGGTGTGAGACAAGTTTGACTTATCCCATAAGCTTCCAAATTTTGCCTCTAAGGCCAAATTCGAATTTCCATGAAGGGGTAGAGTGTATAACACTCTAGATCCCCAAGCACTCAACTTTCAACACCAAATCCAAGAGAAATATACTCTAATAAATGAATTCCCTTTGGTCACATCTTTAATTATTTAGGACAAGATTTATTAATTTTAATAAGACACTTAAACCCACTAAGACAAAGGGGAAAAACATACATAAAATCTAAATAAATAAAATAAGTAAATTACATTACTAAAAGAAACACATACTAACATTAACAAACAAAAACTAAAATAAAAGACAACACATCAACCCTTGGTCACAATTTTCCCTTATCCAAATAATTATAACATACATAAAATAACATGTTTCCATGGTGAACCTTATTGAATTCATCTAGAATTCCAATTTGGTTTGTCTCCAATCCCCCCGATGTTTGTTGGGAATAATTTTACCTGCAAAACACATAAATACCTCCTTCGGCCTCATGGCCGCATTAAAACATTTATGATAAAATATACAATTATAAATCCAAAATCATCTATATACGAATCAAATATCATCTAGGAAAATATGATATCATTTACAATTTCTAGCAACATTTCTCTTCCACATTTCATCCATGTCAAAATGATCACAACATTAATCCAATTATCAAAGGTCTACTCAATATGACAAAATATATCACATGTCAGAACTATATATAAATAACCATGTCAATAGTATATCAACATCAATATGAACTGTCTCTAATGATCCACATGCATCATATATGAATTGAATCAACAACAGTCTAGTATTTCTAACATCTAACATCATACTAAATCAAAATCCATAATCATATCCATAAGTGTTGTCAGCAATATCGAAGTCAATAATAAAAAAGGTGTCGAAGGGGAGTGTGCACTTCATCCCCCTCCCCTTGCACTCAAATTCCTACTTAAAGTCACTGGAATAGGTGTTGAAACTGAACTCGTAGTAAAGTAACATCCTCCCATGTAGCTGCAATCTCATCATATATGTCCCACTAGACCTAAACCCGGTTAATCTCTCTGCCTTGAAGGTTAATGGTCTTGTGCTCTATAATGTAGATGGGCTCCACCATCACCTCGTCCCCGATCCCGCATTGGTAATGTCTTGTCCAATCTAGCATGTGAGAAGGATCGAAATATATTTCCTAAGCACATAAATGTGAAACACATCATGGATGTGAGACAAGCTAGCTGGAAATGTTAGACGATAGGCCAAGGGACAGATGCGCTCCAAGATCTCAAAGGGACCCACAAACCTAGGAGAAATATTAGCACCTTTTTCATAATATATAGGGCTCTTATGCGCTTTAGCACAAAGGAACTCCTTAATGCCCACCTCATAACTACGATCTATCCTATGATGGTATGCATACTTCATCTGCATGTCCTGTGCCTCTTGCAATCTCTGTCTAATCAAAATAACCTGCTGCTCCATGTCCTACAATAAGGCTAGCCCAAAAGAAACCTTATTCTCTAACATGTCCCAACTAAGAGGTGTCCTGCACTCTCTACCATATAATTCCTGAAAAGGAGCCATGCCTATCAAACTTTGAAAACTATTATTGTAGGCAAAATCCACCAAGTACAAATACTCCTCCCATCTCGACTGGTGATTCATGACGTACATCCTACGCATATCTTCCAAAATCTGATTCACACGCTCGGTTTTCCATTTTCTCGAGTGTGATATGCAATGCTGAAATTGATCTTTGTCCCGAGAGCATGGTGTAAGGTCATCCAAAAATGGGAAGTGTACAAAGGATTGTGGTCACAAATGATCTTCCAAAGAATCCCGTGTAACCTGACAACCTCATCAAGATATACCCGTGCATTTGCACTGGCTGTGTAGGTTGTCTTCACCAAATAAAAATGAGCTACTTTCGTCAATTTATCCACTATAACCATGATCGCATCGTGTTGGTATCTTAACTTCAGTAACCCAACAATGAAGTCCATAGAAATGGTGTCCCATTTCCACTTTGATATAGCATGAGGAAAGAGAAGGCCAGCTGGATGCTGATGCTCGACCTTCACCCTCTAACACTCTAAACAACGTGACACAAACTAATCAAAATCTCTCTGAAGTCCTCTCCAATGGTATAAATGTCTCAAAGAGGTGTGAAACTTCTTCACCCCAGGATGGGCTAAATAAGGTACATGGTGAGCCTCTGTCAAAATGTCATGCCTCAAGCCTCCATCTCTAGGAACATATATTTGACCTCTATGTCTAAGAAGACCATCTACCTCTAATGAAAATCCATCAAATCTCCCCTCAAGGGGCCTCTAAGACTCAATCTCTTCTTTGGATGCAAGGTAGAAGTTGTCATGAGGAAGCTGCTACAAAATCCTACTCCGTAAATCTGTAACTACTAAAGTAGCCATAGCCACATGTCTTCATCTCGCTTAAAGAATCTACAACCACATTCTCCTTCCCCTTTAGATGCTCTATCTCCATATCATACTCATAAAGAAACTCCTTCCATGCCACCGACAGTGTACACCGAGATTGGGATACGTGAAGAGCTATTGAAGGCTCAAGTAATCGAGTTACGAGTGCAAATCTCCAACCAAGAAGGAAATGTCTCCACCGCACTAAGGCATGTACCACTACCGCAAGCTAAAGATCATGAGTTAGATAATTAAGGTAATAATATTTGAGTTTGCGAGAGTCAAAATAAACTACTTTACCCTCATTCATCAATAAAACTCCAAGTCCCGCCCAAGAAGCATTTGTGCAAACGTAGAACTAACCACGAGGATCCGCACCGTTAGAATAGCCACTTTCGTGAGGCATTCCTTTAGTTTCCTAAAGGAAAAATCACATCTATCTAACCAAAAAAACTTATTCCCTTTCCACTAAAGGGAAGTGATGGGGTGCGTAACCCGAGAGAAGTCTTGAACAAATCTCCTATAATATCTTGCTAAACCATGAAGCTGCACACCTTTGTAAAATTAGTGGGTGCTAGGCAATCCATAATAGCTCAAATCTTGGAAGGATTGACTACAATACCTTCCCCAAAATGATGTGGCCCAAATATTTCACCTTTGTCTAAAAGAACGCACACTTCTCAAGGTTCCCATAAAGATACTTCTCGCAAAGACACTGAAGAACCTGGCGAAGGTGCTCCTCATATTCGTCATGCGTACATGAGTAAATAAAAATGTCATCAAGGAAGATGAGCATGAAGCGATCCAAAAATTTCCTAAATACCCCATTCATCAAGCTCATGAACATTGCGGGGCATTCGTCAAACCAAAAGGCACCACTGTGAACTCATAGTGGCCATATCTCGTACGGAAGGTGGTCTTATGAATATCTGCCTCCATGATTCTTAGCTGATGATACCCTGACTTAAGATCTATCTTGGAGAAAACTATGGCCCCCTTCATCTAATCAAATAAATCATCAATGCGTGGAAGGGGGTAACGATTCTTGATCATTAATTTTTTTATTTGTTTGTAATCAATCGCAATCGTAGAAATCCATCCTTCTTCTTCACGAAGATCACCGGTACACTCTACAAGGGGATTTAATAAGATGAATTAGGCATTTCTCCGTAAGGCCCTCAAGCTGCAACTTGAGCTCACGAGTTCAAGAGTAGTCATCTAATAAGGTGCTCGTAAGATAGGCTCTATGATCGTAACCAGATCTATATGAAAATCTATCTCATGTGGGGAGGTAACCTGCGTCGCTCCCCTAGAAAAATATCGATAAACTCTCTCAAGATGGAATGGTCATCAAGGGATGCTCCAATAGACTAATCCTAAGATCTTTCACTAACGTAACATCATACATCGATAACCCCATCATACACACTTGCTTAAGTTGCATAGTGGAGATGGTGCAAATGGAAACGGGCCTCCTAACTCCTAATATGAATGACTCTACTCCTAGATCATCCATACAAGCAATAGTCTTATGGTAATAGTCCACTCTAGATCTGTGTGCAGACAACCATTCCATTCCCAAAATGACACCATATGACCCTAAAGGAAGGATTTGATGATCTGAGGTAGTGGTGAAGAGTCCCAAATCCACTACACACCCCTTAACTAAGGAGTCTATAGAATCTTTTGTTCAAAAGCCATCTCAACATCCTAACTAGAACCCCGCCTAACTGTCACTAGCCTATAATGCTCTACTAAGGGTGGTGTAATAAAAGAATCGGATGAACCAATGAAATAATATAGAGGTAGAAATACCACCAATACTACATGTTGTCTCTATCACGATACTCGGTGCTCATCCTAGCAATGCTCATCCTAAATCGCAATTCTCGACCATTGCATAGATCCGATGAAAAATTACGCCGGCTCCGTGCCATATTTCTCAATGAGTCTATGAGATTTGCATCTTACCCTTGACGCGCTTTTATGGTTCTATGGGCATTCTCTCCAATGATATCTAGCAATCCCATAACCATAATACTACCTCGCTGGCGGCCAATAGGCCTGGTCCTCTCTAGTGGGATGCGCTACAAGCTAAAGCCTTCTAGTGACGCTTTAGTGGCGGCTAATGTGGCGTCAATAAAACCTTATCGACGCGTCACTAAGCGGGTACTCTAAAGGTCCAGTAATGGATCCCTCTTCGCGTAAAACTCCTATTGTCGCGCTATGGACTATTGCGTCTCTACTAACAAGTTCCTGCTGAATGAGCCCTCGATGCACCTTGTGTCCTGATGGGACCTCTAGGAGGAGGCCTCATACTCAGCCCCCTTTATGCATCAAATCTCTCAAGAGATATATCATATTGTTGAAAAATGGGTGGAGTCTACCGCTAGCTTTATATAGCTCATGTAGGCTGCTATGGTGGCTCGAACAAAGGCTATCTTTTCAAAATGAACTCTATCCACCACGTGGAGTAGGACTCCGACCCCCATCGATCTACCATCTTACATCTGCTTTGAGGTTCGGGCATTCTCTCCAATGAACTCTATCTCTAGCCTGATGCATCTTCCCCTATGTCTCATCTATAAAATAGGCCTTCTCGATGGCCTCTACTATGGTCTATGGGCAGTGAATGTGCACCGCACCACCCAAATCCAAATTCAGGCCCATGATGATCTTGTGAATCTATACTGCTCATCTTGCATACTATAATCTACCATCTCTCAACTCTACATGTCTCATCTGGTCTATGTGTGCACCGCACCACCCAAATCCAAATTCAGGCCCATGATGTCTCAGAGAATGCACCGTACCTCCTTCAAATCAGAGTATCTATACCGCTCATCTTGCAATTGATTCTCATAATTAGCTCATAATTAGCATAGATGCTTGACGGAGGTCGTGGAACTCATCTATACACTTTGCTAAATAAACCTCCGGATAAGTACATGCTCTGAACCGTTCCTCAAAGAGCTCCTAGTAACCATATCTCGAATCAACATTGAGCTTCTACTCCTCGGTCCTCCACCAGACACCTTCTCCATCCCTCCAAAGATGGATCATAACATGAGCTTTTGTGTCGGTAGTACAAGGGCGAGCTTGAATCACCCACTCAAGTTCACCAACTAGGGTTTAGCTTTGAAATATACCCGTATCTCCGAGAATAGTGAGATGGTCGTAGCTTCGGATCTTCCCGATATGGTTTTCATTTTTCACTAGCAAACCCCTAGGCCTCTCTGCATGTTCATCTTTAGGTCTAGGGATTTGAGACCTATCCCTGTCCTAAAATAAGTTCTCCATGTCTCCTCTATGGTGGCTCTGCTCTGGCTAACTCCACGCGGGAGCTCTCTACACTATTCTCCTCTCTATTTCGAGGAGATACATGATCCTCAATGGATGGATCCCTATCTTTTATGGCTGATCGTCCTCTTAAGGACCCTCCGCGTATAGTGGCATTGACATCCTAAAGCATCTGTAAAATCTGGGGTAGAATGGCCGCTACGGCCTGCTCTAGAGGTGGTATATCTAGGTCTATGTGAAAGGACCCCTCTTCGATCTATGCCTCCTGCATAGACCAAAGCAAGAGTTAGTTCATCGTTAGGTTTTACTCTAGTTTTCTAGGTTTACTAAAATATAGAATTTTTCAGACAAGTTGTTTTCTAGGTTTAGCATTGTGCTAGGTTTAATATTGTACTAGGTTTAATGTTCATCTCTCATGTTTTCTTGTGTTCCCAAGGGTCCAAGATTTGAACCCACATCTCTGATACCAAGTGTAATGCCCATTAAAAACACCCACACAAGACTCAAGAACAACCTATGTTTAGTTATAAAAATTATGGAATTTTTAAAAAAAAGTGTACCCACATACAAGCTTCAAACTATAGTTGTAGAAATAATATCTCACAATCAATTATATTTAATAAATAACGTTTTCCTATTATAACCAAATATTAAACTTGTATTAAAACTAGTGAGTGGATTTAGTCCAAGCAAGGTTTAGTTCATCTAAGTGTTAATTTAATAAATAATTAAATTATGACTATAGTTAAATATTCCACAATCAAATCTAGAGGTTTAAAGGGGGTCAAATTAATTAAATACCCAAGGTATGTAACTCCACGAGGTTTAAACAATTAACAAGGATTCCATTTTCCATGGGGTTAGAATAGTAAACACTTCATTCCCCATAAAGTGACCCCTTAAAACGTCAACCCATATTTTGAAATTAAAACATTTAAATTAAAAAGTAATTTCCACTCACCCACTCTCTACCTACCTTTTGTAGGGATGAATCTCATCCCTTGGATGGATTCAATTTGGTCCCTTGATGTGGGAAAAGGGTAACTAGCCCTAAAACATCCTTATGCGAGTCTTCTTTCACATTTCATTGGATTCATTATTTTTCTTTTGTCTTGCAAGTTGAAGGAGGAGGAAGAGAAAGCATTAGAGACCATCTCAATCTCTTGGAAAGGCTTTCAAGCCCCATTATTTCTTTGTTTTGGTGATAACCTCATTAGGGTTTGAAAATGTATTTTTTCCTTTTACTTAGTTCATTTTCTTGTATTTGCCCAAATAGATTTTGTGGGTATTTTTCTATTTTGTTGAAATAACTACATTAGATCAATACTTTCAATTTGAGAAAGTATATATAAATATATGTGTATATATAATTTTATGTAATTGTGTATATAATTATTTATTTGAAGTAATCATTTGTTATATATACATATATATATATATATATATATATATATATATATATAAACAATAGAAGTGGGTTAAAAACATGAATCCAAGATATGAGCAGAATATGTGTGTGTGTGTGTGTGGGTGTGTGTGTGTGTGTTAACATGGCTACGGGTTTGAAAATACGTGTAGGCCGCATATAAAAAATTGTGCGAGGTTATAGTATGCATCGTTCTTGATAATAATGTGGGGTTTTATTGAAATGGGGGTGGGGAGAGGTCGGACCCCCTAACCCCACCCCATTTATATTAAATGGGGTAGGGGTTGGGGTCGTCGACCCGTCCCCACCCCAATCTCGTCACAAAATAAAATAAACCCTACCCTACACCGTAGCTGTAGCCCGCTATATGGCAATAAAAAAATGTGATTTCATCCCCTTTTTTGAAAGCTTATCAATAACAAAAATATTTATTTTATATAGTATATAATTTATATATATATATATATAAAAGAAAAAAATAAAAATATATTTATAGAGTAACATTTTAAAAATTATTGGATAAAAGAAAACTCTTAATAACATAATAAGGTTAATATGTTAATTAATTAAAATCAATAGCATATTCTTATAATAATATTAATAGGACATTGATATTAGTATAATTTTTTTCCAAAGAAAATGTCTCATTCTAATAAATATTTCATTGTCAATAACATTTAAAATATTAATAATACTACCACTTCATAATAAATTTCTAGGTAATAGTGTTAACAAGTTGAGTTTTAAATATACATATTTTTTTGTACACTAAAGCTTTCTTCTTTAACAATTTGATATAGTTTGTATGGAAGGTAGAGGAGGACTAAATTTCATTTCCCTTACTAGCATTAAGAATTTCTACATTTTGTAGATCAATCAAGTAACAATTTTAATATTTAAACACTTTCCATCCATTTGAAATAAATTTTTAACTTTCCTACAATAGTGCAAGAAAATGCAAGAAGGTAGTGCAACTTTTCCAATGAATGCTTTTCCAATGACACAAATAAATGCACACATTTCCTAATACACTTTCCAACTTTCCAAAAGAGAATTTGTAATAATATTTCCAACAATATATTTAGAACAATAACAACATATTTTTGTGAAATAAACCAACTTCAATGGAAAGATATATATATATATATATATATATATATATATATATATATATATATATTCCTTTCTATTTCAAAAAACTAACTTTTCAACCACAACCTTGAAACCCAAGGTTGAACTATTTTTTTTTCTTCACAAATAAAATACAATGTCTTCCACTTAGGTGGGAAAATCATACAAGAATGTGAGCTAAAAGGAATACAATATTACAAGTTCCTCCACTCTAAGTGGGAATAGCACAAAATAAGTTTCACAAGGTCTCCAATAAAACTCCAAGCTTCACATCTTGAACAATATAGCTCATCAAAGATTTTTTTGATTCAAAACCAAATGGGGGAGAGGAAACACTCTCTATCCAACCAAGGTATCCATGAAGAGAAGAAGCCATCCTTTCCATTGGCCTCTCGAGCCCCAACCAAATTACAATGGGAGATGATTCCAACACATGGAAACAAAAAGCTTCCACAAAAAAATATATATTCACAAAAATTTCAACCTCATTCAAAACAACAATCAACACATGAAAGGAGAACAACCAAGCAACAAAAACAAGGCTTAAAATGAAAGCCAAAGGAGCAAGACCTACGGGAGGCCACTTATGCTTACCAATGGGAATGGATACCCACCTTAAAGCCTCCAATGCATATCTCAAATACCGTACATACACATATGCCTCCCTCAAGTACCCCTTATACCTACCACATAATCTTATGCCTCCCCAATCTCTTATGCCTCCCTCATAAAAGAAACAAGAAAGAAATGCAAACATACCTTGTACATAAGGTGGGGCATTCAATCTAAACTCCCTCCAACAAAAATATAAAATCTTATGCCTCCCTACATGAAATTACCCCATAGTATCCTCCTACTCCAAACTTAGGAATCTACCCATACCCAACAAGCATTCCGCATGAAAAAACAAAACTCAACACAAGCATATAAACACAAAATAAAGCATAACATAAGCAAGGTAAAGCTCCTACTTTCCATAGTAGATATTTTTCTAGGAGTAAAACTCGAAGCTTCTCAAAACCAAGAAAGCATCCACAAGCTCCAAAATCCACAAGAACTCCCAGCAATCCTCTAACACTTCCAAAAATGCAAGAGCAAAAATAATGAAGTAACCCCCAATCAAGAAAAAGAATTTCAATAAATAGAAAAGGGAGAGAGGAGGATGATGTGGCTCCAAGTAGGAGGCCACCTAATTTCCTCTCCTCTCCACATCACCCTTGTCAACCTCATATTCTAAAGCACCATTAATAAGAGGTTTAAGGAATGACAAGTTACTTACACACACAAACTAAGCCTACACCCCATAAGGACAAAATTAATTACTTCAAAGAAAGTGCAATAAAAATTTTACTATTTTATCTTCTCAAAACACCTAATGGGGTCTAAATTGTACCCCCAACCCATAGGTAGGGTTCACATAGCTATTTAATATGTGTGGGACTAGTTTGACTTGTCCCAAAAAGCTTCCAAATTTTGCCTCTAATGCCAAATTTGAATTTCCATGAAGGGGTAGAGTGTACAACACTCTAGATCCCCAAGCACTCAACTTTCAAAACCAAACCCAAGAGAAAACTACTCTAATAAATTAATTCCCTTTTGTCACATCTTTAATTAGTTAAGACAAGATTTATAAAATTTAATAGGACACTTAAAACTAGTAAGACAAAGGGGAAAAACATACATAAAATATAAATAAATAAAATATGTAAATTAAATTACTAAAAGAAACACATACTAACATTAACAAAGAGAAACTAAAATAAAAGACAACACATGACCCCTTAGTCACAATTTTCCCTTGACTAAATAACTCTAACACACACACAATTACATGTTGCCATGGTGACCCTTGTTGAATTCATCTAGAATTCCAATGTGGTTGGTCTCAAGCCCCCAATGTTTATTGTGAATAATTTTACTGCAAAACACATAAATACCTCCTTCGGCCGTGTGGCCACATTAAAACATTTATGATAAAATATAATTATAAATCCAAAATCATCTATATAGGAATTGAATATCATCTAGGTAAATACGACATCATTTACAATTTCTAGAAACATTTTTGTTCGACATTTCATCCATGTCAAACCGATCACAACATTAATCCAATTATCAAAGGTCTACTCAATATGTCAAAATATATCACATGTCACAACTATATATAAATAACCATGTCAATAGTATATCAGCATCAATATGAACTATCTCTAATGATCCACATGCATCATATATGAATCAAATGAACAACAGTCCAATATTTCTAACATCTAACATCATACTAAATCAAAAATCCATAATCATATCCATAAGTGTAGCCAAGTAGTATTGAAGCCAATAATCAAAAAGGTGTCGAAGGGGAGTGGGCACTACATCGATTCACAAGTATTGAACCCATTATAAGCACTTATTGGAGAAAAATTATTGAATCCATTCTATATCTCCCAATCTACACTAATATTGTGTTTAATTAAGACCTTCTATTTGAGTACATTGTTAAGGAGTTTTGATTAACATAAGTTGATATGATTGACTTGATGGGACTATTATATGAGTGAACATGATGTTATAAGAGATCATTTGAATCCAAGTAATTGGAACCCGTGAAATTTCCTTAATAAATATGAGAAGATATTATAGACACTTCAAAAATTTCCACAAAATCACTTTTTCTGGATAGAATTTTGATAAAAGATTGTATTTCTAATATTAAATAACAATTTGAATTGTAGCATGAGAATGAATTCCAATAATCAAATTTCAATGCCGTAAATTATTTTCAACATTTTTGGATAGTGTGGATTATCTAAACATATTGTTGGGATAGCGAAAATTTTCAACTACTCTATGAAACTAGCATAAATGTGAATTTTCTATAATTTGGGTGCTTTGAAGTTATGTAGTATAAACAATTAAAAATTAATATTTTAGTACATTATTGATAAATACTTATTTTTTCTTACTATGTGGATTATTCAAAACATTAATTTTATAATTGGGTTGATTTGATAATTCATGATTATATATCTTTACATAATTAATTAACAAATTATTAATTTTAGTAGCATAGATTATTCACAATAAAAATTCATTAGATTTCGATAATGTAAATTATAAACAAATAGAATTGTGTTTTGTAATGAATTTCCCATGGTACATATATTTAACATATTATTGATAACACACAATTAACTCTTTTAAGATTTTGATAGTGTAAATTACCAACACATAGAGTTATGTTTTGTAATGAATTCCCCACGGTACATATATTTAACATAGTGTGGATAATACACAATTAACTGTTTTTAATAGAGTATTATTTTTACATAATTTTGTAAGCTTATAAATGCATTAAAATAGTTAGAATGGTGCAACAATATATATTGTAAATTATCAACACTCATAGATTCAAATTTTGCATTTTCCACAAAACATATATATTATATTTGTGGATGGTAAAAAAATAAGCGCAGACATTTATAAGTTTCCTTCGAACTACAAGTAGTGATAAACTTAGATATAGATATGTTTGTGTTGGCTTGTTTAGACAATCCATAATCCTAGTTTCAAAACTCTATGTTTTTTCAAACTATAAGGAGACAATGTGATTATCCACAATAATTTTTTAAGAAAAATGATTATTCAACAATCTTAAATTTGACTATTATGAAATTGTGGAATATCTATAACTATATCTATATCTATATTTAAAAGCTTACATCAAATGTTGAGAATTCACAATTTTCCACAAAACAATTATTTTGTGGACAATATTATGGGTAGACTAGGATACATATCTTATCAAAATCTATGCAAAATATTTTGAGAGGTATAGTTCTTGTGAATGAGACCTCTCCCCATATTTTACATACCACGTTTTAATTTATTATAATCAATTAAGATCAAATTTGTAATTTATTTATAACTTATTATATTATAAATTTAATTTTAATTTATTATAATCTTATTATATTATATAATTTATAATTTATAAATCTATTACATTATAATATTATAATTATTATTTTTATCAAAACAATATCATGAAATGCATTTTTCTTATCTAATTGTTTAAGTGGAGCAAGGAAAATTGCATTCTTAATTTTTTTAGTTCTTAAGTAATTATTTAAGTGCAACAAGTAAGATTACATTTGTATATTTTTTTATTATGTAATTATTTAAATACACCATGTAAAATTACTTTTTTATTTATTTTCAAAATGTCAAGGGACCCTAGTTTTTATTTCAAAGACACAAAATTCTTTCACAGACATGACAACAGACTCTTTCACTCCATATATATAGTTGTAGATGCCTCTCTCGCATAATTAGCCTATAATTAGTATATATAATGTTAGGATGTGCATAAAAAAAGTAATCATTAGAAGCATAGAACAATGTTAATCCATCATGTGTTACTGAACCTCCATCCACATGGTCTTAGCACTAAGCCGATAGGGAATCACCACCCATCTAGCTAGTTATGAAAACATATGTCTAACAAATTTCCCCCCCAAACATACTTAGTCATTTTTGTTTCATTCAAATTTAGAAGGTTTAGAGAGAGTAAAAATGAGGACTACGAGTAAAAATTAATTCATAAAATGTTATACCTCATTTCATTTATAATTTAGTCTTAGAGAGAAGGAAGAGAGAAATATACAATAGTTTTTTTACATTCACCTATTTATATTAATATATTTAACATGCAAAGGTGAATTATATGAAAAAAGAGTCTTTACGAATCAAAAACAATTTTTATATTAATAAAGTGACTGGATAGTAAAAAGGTTACCCAAGATCAAGAACTACAATACATATCAAATAACCACAATAGGATGCAAAATGTCTCATGAATAGGGGTGAACAATATGTGAAAGAGGAGAAGGTCATTTTGACCTCCAATTCTATAAACCAAGATTACTCAAGATGTAACTATGGAAAGACTAGATGTACAATGTGCATTGTGGAGGTGTAAGTCCAAGTTGAAACATTGTAGTTTGAAACCTATAATATAGTTCAATTGTCCACAAAATGGCCTTGTAAAAAGTGCATACGAGTAACCCACAAAATTATGGATACTTCAAAATGGTTACCATCTATACCAAGATCTCTGGGGACCTAATAGAATTAATATCCAACTCATGTAAGTCATTTTGGGAGTATCGTTTAAAGGGTAATTTTTTGTTTTAGTAGTGTATTCCTACACGTAGTCGGCTAAGTAGGCCTTGAAATACACATTCAAAAATGCTATCTAACCATCACTTGTGAAAGCCAATAACATCTCAAAATTCTCTATATAACAAAAAAGGCCTATGAGGTGATAAATATTTTTTCATGATTTGTGGTTTAGTTTTACAAGGCATTTCCAAATCGTGTTTACAAGCATATGAGAAGACGTCGCCTTTATCTGACTCTTTCTTAATGCGAGATAACACATAATGAAATAAATCTAGATCATGGTTTGGATAGTGTTTTATGTTTAATCAATTGTCTCCATGAATTGGGTAATGTTGTCGAGTTGGAAATAATCTACACTCGAGGAGTAAAGGTTTATGTATGCCACTATAAAAATTCAATGTTTTATTCCTTAAATTAAAACACTTATATAATAAATAATGGCAACATTACATGAAAACAAATGAGATAGAGAGAGGAATAATTCCATGTCAATTTTTGACGAGGTAGAGAAGGAGAGAATTTTATCTAGCTTGTGTGCTTCCCATGCATTTTTGAAATTGGTTTACATCCAATGCAAAGCATTCACATTTGGCAATGGTGGTTGTTGAATCTGAATTTACACCCTCCAATAGACATTTCTTGGAATCTCCAAATCCTTTTAGAAAACCCATTTTATGCATACCCTTCAATCCATTATTTTCCACATACCTAGTTGTCTCTTTTTTATTTATTTATTTTTCCTTTCTTCAGCCATTATAGAATGGTCACACCAAGAACGTCGCATCCCTTCAAGGAATTTTGCCAAATAGTTCATCTACACTTTGTGTATGTCTCGCATATTTTGCACACATAGTTTTATGGGAACACATTTGACTTTAGTTTCCAAGGTCTTTTCTATAGTTCTATTTTGTGCACTTTCATAATTATTATTATCCAATAAACCACATAACCTTGGCCCATTTCTTTGAGGAATTTAAAAACACTTCATGAGCCTTGTCCATGCTTCCATTATTATTATTATTACTTTTCACCACAATTTAAACTGTTAAGACTCCCATTCTCACATTCAACTCATATCACTTAATCTTGATGCAATGAGCTTCCAAGTTAAAGATAATAGGAGCTTCAAGTTAAAGATAATAGGGCATAGCCTAAGGAAGGGGAAAAAATGTAAAAAATATTTTTACTTGTACAAAGATAGTGAAAATAAAATATCGTAGGAAATATATTTCTATAGCAGAAAAGGTTTTGATTAATGAATTCTAAAAATAAAAGGAAAGAAACTTAACCAAACAAATCTACTAGGGTGTTAACAACCAGACCTCTGAAAAGAATTTCATCCTTCCCAAAACACTAAAGCTTAAGTGCTCCTCAAACTTTCCCCATTTGCAAAAAAAAAATTCTTAGTGCCCTCCACGTTATCCTTAGCGCAACTAAAAATACCAATGCGCTTTTCTTCCCAAGAAAAGTGGATATGAAATCCATACTAAAAATACTTTGGCTATATCCTGCAACTAATGCATCCCTAAGACATTCAATTAAACAAGTCACATGCCTTGTCCATGTATCCTCACTTCTGTATGCATGGCTACCATACAACTCGCAACTGTAATGTATGATGAAATTCCCTATCCATTACACTTTACTAGGTGTTTATACTCTTAAACAAAGCACCTATTGGAGAAGGATGTTAGAAAAGGATTTTGGGGGATCATCTTCATACCTGTCAAATAGTGTTTTCTTGGATGTTTTAAAATTCTTTTCAACATCTCAAATCTATGGATAACATGTAACAGTTTTATACATATAAAACACCATGTAACAGTTTTATACATAGCGCTAACTCATCTAAATGATAAATTTTACGGTGTCCAAAAGATATCCTGCATGTCCAGAGGGTTAATCCATACGCATCAAACATGGGAAAATGATTGAGAAACCTAGTTTCCCACCTTCCATTCACATTTCCTTAAATTTAACAAAGTCTTTTCGACAAATCTACTTTGTACAGACATTTCTGGTAGGTAAATTATAACTTATACATATGTTAAAAATCCTTCTTTTTACTTGTTTGAAAGATGTCCACACCCAGTATAGAATCTCTATTTTTGGCACAGGCTGGTAGTATGCTAGAAGAGGTGAATTGGCCAGATTGGAAACTTGTTTGTTGCATATGGAGAAATGGGCCAAACATCCCATGAAGAGACCCATGCCTTCTGTACGCTGCAATGACCTGACACACTCCCTTGTCTTTTCTTCATAGCGAGTATCCTAATATATTTTTATTTTATTTTTTATAATAACAATGCTTGAAAATGACACATCGTTATTGGAGGGTGGAAGTGGGAGCACTACAAAAGCACATGATAAGATTGTGTCAGCACATTACACGGAGTTGGGGAAACCTCAGGCATGGGCCAAATGACTACCTAGGATACTCCGAGGTAAAGGATTTGGATTGGCATTACTCATCCTTTCCCAAAACTCATTTAGGTCCATGTGATTGATGTAACTATCTCCAATTTCAGAACTAATTTTTCTATGGAAGAAATGGGTTCATATCTAACATATTGAAACTATATTTTGATCGTAATTGAAACTCACATGGAAGGATATGATATCACATGAAGAAACTTGATAAAATAGAGAGGGCGGGCACCAAAATAGACAAAATAATTTAAAGGGGGCCATCCAGTGATGAAACAACTTACGAGTTGCATGGAAAGGTAGGCGTCTAGACAACAACTACAATTCAATTTGAATTTTCAAAAATGGATGAGAAAGAGGGAATAAATGATTGCAAACAACTTTCATGGCATGAAGAAAAATGACGAGGCAAGAAGAGCTCTTGATTTGTAAATATGATGTACACAAACCCGACTTGGATGATTTAAAAGAGGTGTTGGAGATTCGGGGATGCGAGGTACTTAAGGAAAATGGGAACAAGTTCCTATCATTGCCAACAAATCCAATTTAACTGATGGGGTGGTTGGAAGTGGGCATGTCGTCTCACTAAGGAACAAACAAAACATGGGGACAAGTTCCTATGGTTCCTATGGGACGTGATAAATCAAACAAGGATGGGGATTAGGAAAATAAAAGAATTGGCAAATATAAGGCATATTGGAATAGGGTACGTTGACCGTATTCTCTGAGCCCGACATGCCCGAATTGACACAAAGTGGAGATGGCAGAGATCCGGGGAACATGAGGAACAATGGACTAGTTCCTCTTCTTCCTCGAAGACCCGAATTAGTTGATTAGCTCCAAATTAACACAAAATTTGACTAACTCTTTTTACATTGTATTACACACTTACTCAACAAAGTGTAGAGCTGACAAAAATGTAAACAATTTACCCATGACTCGAAAGTTTTTAAAAATCAACATTTCGAGTGGTCCATGACAACTATACTACATTTGAATTGGTCCCCTTATTAATTTAATTGTTGGTAGGCTACAAGATGAGAATGTTTTCTTACTTAGCCTTCCTCTCTCTTCCTTTCTGATTTTAAAAATAAAATAAAAATTACGTCTAAATACATGTATTATTATCTAAGTCAATATATCTTTTTAGTGTTTTTGAAATTTCTTCTTCAAACCTAATAATCTTCATCACTTGCTCTTACTATTGTATTTTGCCTCTCCATAACATTTTTATCTCTTCTGCCATAAAACACAAAATAAAATAAAAGTATGGAATATATTGCTGCGGCTAATATGCTTACCACGTTCGTGATGTATATGTGTGTGGGGGTCAAAATAAAAATCAGCAGAATTTTAACGACTTTTTGAATTGTGTGGTTCACATAGTAAAATAGTACCATAGTATATTCACTAGTAAAAGCGAAATGGCGATTCTTTAAACAATATACAGCCAAACACTTGTACAAATAACCCTTTAGAATGTCGGAAATCTTTAAAATGTTGCTTGATTTCCTTCCACACATGTAGCGGACACAATAATTACATCATGTTGTGATAGATCTGTGCATAATTTTTAAAAGTATTTCTATCTGATTGAGTTAAAAATCTAATGCACCATAATTGTTCCAATTCTTATAAAAGAACTTAGCGAACACCAAATCATTATATAAAACAATTTCAATGGCTGTTAAACACCACTTTCCACTACCAATATCACAAGAAATCTTAATATTCAAGGTGGAGATATCGATGATCTCATTCAATTTCCAATCCTTGCGAAATCAAGGGCTTTCTTTCCTTGCAACTTGTTGGTGAGATAATGGCGATTGTAGTCAGCATGAATATACTTGTTGTATAGCTGTGGATGATATTCATCTATAAACTGAGGCAACGGACCCAATTCCAAATTATAACTTGGAGCATGAAATGTAACAATTGATAACCTTTCCTTGTTTGTATTTGTCACCGCTCTGTGTTCCACACTCTTGTATTTTCCATTAGTCAGAACCTGCAGACATCGTCTTCTTCACATCAGTACAATGTTAAATTTACTATTGATTTGTTTTATACCCAAATATATATAATTTTAAAATGATTTATACCTATTATTATACATTCTAACTTGGGTATATATACCTCTAGCGTGTCTCTTATATTGATAACCAGAGCGCCTGGAATTGGCTCTACAGAAATCCACTGTTTCTTGTTAAGAATTTGTAAGCCTACCGATTCATCATCTTGCAGTAACACACTAAGAGCACTTCCATCAGAGTGTGCACTTAAGCCTAGAACGAGATCAGGCCTAGAGCAGGGTGGATACAAGTTCATCCGTTGTGCCTGCACATTTTCTCCGAATATTTCTTCAAAAATGTTGGGCTTTAGACCCAAATTCTCAGCGATGAAAGACTGCGAATGTTGGCAGGGTCTAAATACCTCAATTGAATAAGATTCCAATGTATCGCTACAAAAGTCAAGCAAAAACATCTTAGCAAAGATTGTTGACACAGGTTAGCATGGCATTGTAGTATTGCAGGATATATTAATAAAAACATATAACCTGAAAAGTAAGGGTTTATCCGGCCAAAGGTTTTGTTTGCGAATAGATTTTGGCATGGTAGCCAGTGCCATCATGTCGCACCAGTCTAGCTTCTGGTCATCTGAGAAGATGAAACCGTGACCATATCCATGGATTGTGCCCGGCATCATTGCGTACTTCTCTTTCTCTTGCAATGGCAGTTTGAAGAATTGTAATGCCCTGTAGGGCATTGAATCCCATTTCTGCCACCTTGGCCTCCTCCCAACCACCCCAACCTACCGGCTGTACTGGCTGTCACATTTTTCTACGTTGCGTGAGGGAGATGGGAGTCGGTGGAGGCGTTTTCTTCACCTAGATCTTTGTTTGGATCCTTTATTCAATGCGTATGGTTGGGAGGCGTGTTTTCTTGAGCTGCAGGCATTGATGGAGGGAAAATGTGTTTGAGTGCTCTGTCATGGCATCTTCTTCCTGTCTCTGCCTTGTTGCGATTTTCCCTTCCTTCCTGTGCGCGTGGGTGCAGATGGAGCTTCAGGCTGGGGCAGCGGGCATGTTGCAGAGTTGTAGAAGCCTTCGTGAGCGCCTCCAACAAGCAGGTCGTCCAACTATGTTGTTTTCTGTTCAGTATAGAATGCATCCTCAGATTCGGTTCCTCCTTCAGGATATGTTCTTCAAAATCGACTTTGTGATAGTGAGAGAGTTACCAGGAGACCTGATGAAAATTATTGCAAGGATTCTCTTTTGAGACTTTACTTGTTTTACGATGTAACTCATGGAAGAGAATCTCATAGGCGCGGATCTGTTTCATTTCAGTATATTCATGAAGCACGATTTGCTTTGCAATAATATGAGCCTCTTCAACGAGTCACCAAGTTAGCAGGCATAAAGTTTTCTGTTGGAATTATCACACCTTACAAGCTACAGCTGTACTGTTTGCACCGAGAGTTTGATGTTGTCCTCATATATCACAAGAGGAAGGATAGATTGGTTGGTGTATCTGAGGAAACAACTACCGGTGTTCACAGGCTGTACCAGATGTAAGCTATTGGATTGCTGCTCTTCCCTGCTATTAATGACAATGATTCTGTTACCAAGAGCAAGTTCGATAACTTGTACGGATGCAGGCACTCTCTGCTAGATGGTCTGATGAGAGCCACTGATGTGATGATTGCTGGCAAGGTTGCTGTTGTCTGTGGAAATGGAGATATTTCTTCTGTTTCGTCGCCTTCACACAATTTTTACCTCCGTTGAGTTATTCCACTTCAGCTGCTCCACCGACTACGGCCTCTGTCTTCTCATAAATTGGTTTTCTGTCCAGTTTGTAGGTAGCTTGTTTACCCTAATGAGGCTGTGCAAACCCGATGCACACATCTTTACTGCAAGCCTTGCCTAGCTTATGTGCTGAGTACTACTAGGGCTTGCCCTTATGACGGGTATTTGATTACTGATATAGATTCAAAGGCATTGCAAGAGGTAAATCCGGTCTTGGTGATCTTATAGGCCATGTGACAAACCATTGCCTGTACCACAAGAGCGGCTGCACTTGGCAAGGGCCTCTTTCAGAGAGTATAGCTCATGGAAATGGTTACCAGTATGGTTCATCCCCTGTTGTATGTAATAGATGTGGCACCCAGATTGTTCACCGACAAGTACAAGAGCATGCTCAGAATTGCCCTGGGACACAGTGCCAGGTTCAACAACAAGAAAATGCTCCATGGTGCGATTCTGAAGATCACACACTGAGCAGAATCAAGTGGTACAAGCTGGAGTTCAACAATATCCAGCACAAATAGTGTCCCAAGTCCCACAAGCTCCAGTTTCTCAACCCCCGACTTATCATCCCAGACTTGCACAAGTTTCTTGAAAACAGTTCAATGTCACGGCATCCCCATGATATTGTAAAACGAGGCTTTAACATTTACCCCATCAGTATATGGGCAGAGATGCACATTGCAGACTATACAATTGATTTCATGAAGTCAAGGGCATGGCCGTTAACAGAGTTTGGACCTTCAGCAGGCTGAGGAAGAGAAGTTGCATAGGTTGTGTTGCTGTTGCCCGAGCCCTGGTCGACGTGGTTGTTGGTTGGAAGAATTATAATCAGGCATGTTAACTCTACTCCTTGTAATAGTTTTCTACTTTCTTTCAGTATCTTGAAATGAATTTTCTTTCCTCTTGAATGGCGCCTAGACAAGATGTTTTTGTGGTTGTTTATATCGCTCCCTGATTGTGTTGGTTGTTCCTTTAAATCTCGTTCCAATTTCGCTGGTTTTGCTTGGAATGTTCTTTCCTCTCTTATAGCTTACTCTATTTTCATATTTGTCTAAATGGGCTACTGCAATATTGAGTGATGCAGTCTAGTTCATAGGGAAGGAAACATTATTGAGTTTTGTTTGCTGATTTGACTCTCTTTTAAAAGAATTCTGTGATGGTATTTATAATTGAAGGTTACTAAATGGAAGGTTAAGCCTACATATCTCTTTTTGGTTGAATAAATACGTATTTCCTGTTTAGGGCTCTCCTATTTTGCTAAAAGGTACATTAATAGTGACATTGTGTTCTAAAACTTGTTTAAGCTTGTGGGCATTCCTTGCTTTCTGTTTAATTAGAAAATGGCATTTGGGGCCTTGTTTTAGAACTGTACATGGTTGACTTTTGTACCCAGTTCTAGAGAAGGGATAACCTGACATCTATTTTGGCCTCTACGTGTTGAGAGATTTACTATACCTACTTCCTGGTTCAAACTCTTGTTTGATTAAGTAAGGGGGAAACATTGTAAGTTTAATTGAATGAAACCTCTCAAATTTTTATTAAGGGTCACAAGCAAGCTATTAATAGCTGGACTGAAACAAAAGTTGTAGGTGAATCCATGGTATTGGACTCGTGAACCCGTTCCTGTTAGATGACAGCTGATTACAGTGATAATATAATAGGTGGCTATTATATTCATCTGTTTGATATTTGCTAGACTTTTCCCTGATAAGCCCACATGGATCGGGTAAAATTTCCATCTTCTATACCATTGGCAAGGAGCTCATAGAACTTCTAGGCCTGACTGCACTGCGTAACCTTCCTGATGGATATGTGTGTTGGTTCTTATTTTGTGCTTGTACTCGTGGTAAGGTCCTTTGATTCTGGGGCATCACTGGTGTATTACCCACCGTGTATCGAATCCCTTTGTTTTCGAACTCGAATATCTTATACTTCAACTTGGTTACTAAAAGTCCCATTTTGTGGCTTTGTTAAGGAAATCAATTTTTATCTTTATTTTAAAATACTTATTGACATTGTCGGAAATATATAAAAATTATTAACTACTTTTGGGTTTAGCCTTCCATTACATTATGAAGAGAAGTTGACGATTAGGATAAGGTTTGTTGGAAGAATAATGGCCCTTTTAGTGTCTCATTTGTATGCGTTTGGAAGGGTGGATTTGTTTTGTTAAATAGTACTACGTTTAAGAAATCCTATAAGGACGTAGTGGTAAACTCCTTAGTTAAAACTGAAACTATAGTTGTTTTCTTTTAGGGCGTCGAACCCTTATTCCTATGAAGCCTTCCCCTGGGAGAATTGGATAACGTCGTTTTGTTTCGCGCCTATGATCATAATTAGTATGTTTTGTCTTCTCTTGGACCCCTTTAGATGGATGGATTGAGTATTGGATTCCAATCACGTAAACCATAGGATCACATGAAGGAAATATCAACCCTCTTGACCTTCTTGTTCCTAACCCATAAGGTCTTGCCTTGATTTATGTAATTTTGTTCTTACTGGTATTTTGACTTTCTCCTTGCTGGATGGTTTAGATTTCTTTCTCATGTGAATAATTTTGGAGTTGTGGGTTGTGTTTTAATCCATTTTTGAATTAGAACTTTCCTTTCTTGATATTGTTAAATGTTAGCTTACTGTTGCAATGAGTAGCCTTAACATGCTCAGTTCTCGCGAACTGATTCCAGCTAGTATTTGTGCAGATGGATTATGCGAGTAGATTAAAGGAAAGAGTTGTAAAGGTTTCATCAGTGCAATTTATGAAGTTCCTTGTAAAAATGTCCAATGTGAGGTAAATTTTGTAATAGTGCTTGCAAAGGAGTTTAGAAAACCTCTTGCCTTGGGTTGTTCTGAAATTTCGTGATGATGTTGTCTTGTCCTTCTGTAGGTTAACTGGAAAATTACCTCTGTGAGAAATAATATTCAATCTTGACCTTGTTATGAGTATTCTTTTGGTGATATCATTTACGATCATGGAAATTTTGTAGCATGGCTTGGCTTATTTTGTTACCTTCTTGTTCTTGATCCAAGTGAAATCCAATCTCTTGACTCCTTTGGTTCATGTGCCAAGTTGAATGGAAATGTTATAACCGTGGTTTGTGTTCTTGTTAAATAACGATAATTTCTTCTTTCGGTCATAATGCTTATTGGTTTAGTAACCCTCCATGGTACTAGTATCAATGTTTACTAGACATATTTTAGTGGGTTGAAACCCCTTTTTCTAAAGATAATCAAAGATAAAAGAAGAGGAATACATAGATGAATAAATAAAGAAGATAATAATGAAGTTGTATTTGGTTGATAAAATTAAGAGTCTTTAATTGGAAAGAAAGTGTTTATCTAACGATGTAAAAAAATACCTACCATTGCTAACCTTAAGCTATGGATTAAACATTGTCCTCTTGTTGGGAAACGTTAATTAATTTTAAAAAGTAATATCACTATTGGCTTTTGGGGATATCGGTAGATCTTATCTAGTATAGGAGTTTGAATAAAAACACATTAAGTATAATGCTTCCATGTTGGGAACCCCTGTGTATCCCCCGATGAACTTAATCAAGATGATTTCTAAATGAAGCTTTTACCAAAATTCAATTGAACTCTTAAGACTCATTAAAAGACCAGTTAATAACTAAATAGATCATAATAAAATAAATTTATCTTCTCTCTCTAACCATTACCATGGTACCTTGTAGTCCTTGTCTAAGCTATGATAAATTTTTAATTCTTGATCAAAGATGATTAGGGTTCTGAACCTTAACGATACTCCTCTCCTTTTGATCTTACGCTTGCCTCCTTATGTAATGTGGTTGGTCTTTTTCCATGTCCTTTCACAAGAGAAAAGTAAATTGTCCTTGATAGGTGTGAACGTTTCCGTGCTGCCTTTATGGTCATCCTTGGATTAGGTTGTTCATAGTGTTAGTTGTATCCTTGGTGACGACATGTTGCGTTATGTTATGTGTGGAAGTAAGACAAAAAAAATATCCTGTATTTCACTGTGTTGTTTGTGTGTGAATTTTTGGGTCGTTACACTTGGTATCAAAGCATAGGTTCATGCTCTCGAACCTATGGGCCGGATTGGTGTTGTATGGTGATGTTACATGATGGTGATGGTGTTACATGATGATACTGCATGATGATGATGATGTTGCATGATGGTGGTAGATATTGGAAGAGTAATGTGCTTTAAACGTGATGTGATTATTGTCATAATTGTGTTTTTGTGAACGCACATGATGTGTATGTCACATTGTGCGTGTTTGTGATCATGTTGATATGTTGGGGATGGGAGTATTCTCTCTCCTTCTTGTGGATTCTATGAAGAGTTCACGTGTGAATTACTGTTTGTGGTGTGTGAAAAGAATTCTAATGTGGATGACGGAGTGTTGGAACATTGTGACATATTGTGGTATGTAAGTGTATCAATGTGTTGTATGACTAGATTGATGTTAAAAGAAATGAGTGGTATCGTGATGTTTTTACCATGTGTTGAAGAAACGTGTGTACCACCTTGTTATGTAGCAATGGATGTTATGTTGTGATGTACTATGTTCATCATATGTATGATTTGTGCAAATATGTAATGCTTCATGTTGTGATTTGGGGTCATACGATGAGTGTATGAACCCTATCATATGGTGATTGCACTTTGGGTGCAAAAGTGGTAAAGTGATGCGTTACACTCAAAGTGAAAGTATGATCGTGATCTACCCTGTATATGTACCATATGTAAGACGTTATGGTAGTTATGTGTGTGCCACCGTTATGTTAGTGATGTTGTTGTATGTTATGTTGTGAACCTTACGCTAACCGACCCTGAGGGTAATCGGTAGAAGTGTATGTTGAGAGTGAGGAATGGTGTACCATGGGTCAATAACTCGAGCCAAAACTTGGTTTAGTAGATAACATGTGAATCTTTCCTCTCTCCCTATGTGGTTGTATGTATGCAACCTAAGTGCAACTATGACTATGTTTAGCCTTGTCGAAGTGGTGGCGGGATGATTTAGATGGAGGTGATGACAGTTGTATTATTGATATGTATTTTATGAGCTGAGGCTCGATGTTCCGAGTGCTAGAAACTCGTTGAGTACCCCTTGGTGGCTAGATAAGGCCACACAGTTATTGTAATGTGACATTATTATAAGTTGATTTTATTCGTAAATTGAGTTTTTTACCTTATTTTGTAAGGACCAGCAGCTTTTCTTGATTGCCATGCTTTACAATTTTGGGCATTTCCTTGGTTTGTGGCACTAACATGGGGATTGTGATACTAACTTTGGCTATTTGGCCATTTATTTTGCTTGATTTTGGGTCTTCTTTTAAATTTGGAATTTTTACCGCCTTGCCCAAGGTTTGTACTTTGCCACTTGGCACTTTGATTGGATTGTTGTGCTGGTTCTATTGTCGTGATGTGTGGAATAGGGTCATGGGATGCACCATGAAATGGTTGGACCTATGGACCCGCTTCGTTGTATAGGGGTACGCCCCAAGGAGTACCAGATAACTAGCGGGTTGTTGAACCACGCGTTATTATGTCACTTGGGTTAGGAGTGTTCGAACTCTATGTGTCTTGGACCATAGGGTCAACCGGCCTCCTTGAGGGAGGCATAAGAGTTTGAGGGAGGCATAAGAGACTTGAGGGAGGCATAAGAGTTTGAGGGAGGCATAAGAGACTTGAGGGAGGCATAAGAGTTTGAGGGAGGCTTATGATATTTGTCTGTATGGTTGATGTTTCAGGATATATGTTGAGTTATTGTGATGTTTGGTAGTGGTATTTTGATGTATGTGTTACTCATGTCAGATGGATATGTGTTGTGATGTTGTGGATATGTCATTGATGCCCTTGTGGGCCCTATGTACATGTAGTTTTTATGAGTCATGGAAAATCTTCATACGTGGAATTGAGGAAATGTCTGGTGGATTGTAGTACTCTTTTGTTTGAGTATTTTGTATGTCAGTCATTGATGTGTGTCGAGTACTATGTTATGTGGACTGTGCCTATTCCATTCCGTATTTGAGTAACCTTTTGTGGTGTAATACAATCTTGAAGTATTTACTTGCGTGCTTGTGAATCTGTAGTGTCTTGTGAACCTGATAGGGTGTTGTGTTAGCAGTTCATGTTGGGCACCCACCATAAGGAATACACCAAAACTCTTCAATGATGAAATTTTAAAAGAAATTAAACTAAGAATAATGTTAATGGAAAGAGACTAACGAAAATAATAAATAAGAAAGAAGCGCAATCTTGATGAGAACCTTAAAAGTTAAAATTTCTACCAAATGTTCCTAAGGCTACCTTCCTCGACCGTGCTTTAAATAGACTAAAATTTTAAACCATAGGGTGTGTTTGCTTCTTTATCTATTCCTTGTTGTGTACCATTTCTTTTTTTTCTCTCCGTGTTATGTTGCATCGAGGACGATGCTTTCTTAAGGGGAGGAGAATGTAATGCCCCTGTAGGGCATTGAATCCCATTTCTACCACCTTGGCCTCCTCCCAACCACCCCAACCTCCTACCGTCTTTGGCTGTCACGTTTTTGTACATTGCGTGAGGGAGATGGGAGTCGGTGGAGGCATTTTTCTTCACCTAGATCTTTGTTTGGATCCTTTATTCAATGCGTATGGTTGGGAGGTGTGTTAGGATACGTTGTTTATTAGCTATAGGATACGTTGGTTATTTCTTAGTTGTCTATTCTTATCTTGTTATCACATTATTCTCTGCTGGTTTTGTGGATCTTCCCAGCATTGTTAGGGAGTCAGTTTAGTTTCTTCTGTCCTATATAAACTGGACGTGTGCATTGTTATCATCAGAATAATATGAGATAAATAAATCTATCTCTTCTTATTTCTCTCTGTTGCTCTCAGTTTGGTATCAGAGCACGTTCGGTCTGGTTGCAAGCCAAGATCTTTGTCATCGATGATGTTCTGAGCGCCTGGAAAACCTGCTGCTGGACGTGGAGATCTGTTGCTGCGGCCTGCTCCATATAAAACGTAGGGAGAGAACCTACGGCGACCTGTTCGAGCTGAGCACGGCGCTGTTCAGTATCAGTGTGAGCTGCGGCGGATGCTACAGACTGGAACGCCAGGCGGAGGAGGATCCGCAGTGGTGTGGCTGCTGGGATCATCGGTGACAGTCACCACCACGCTTATCAAAGACTTCTGCCCGCCGCCTGTGCCACTTCGACTTAGCCCTTCCCGCAGCTGAGCAGATCGCAATATACAAAGGAGGCGTTGTTTCAGTCTGCTACAGACGTGTGGAGTGCGTGAGGAGAAGGCGTGGCAACCTTGCATTGGCCAGCAGAGCCAGAGATCTGAGAACGGAGCGTTGAAGACGTCAGTGTTTGAGTGTTGAAGGTGCCTGAAGCTTTTACAGCACAGACACCTGCTGTAGCGTGGAGACAGTTGCTGCTGCGTGGAAGAGTGTGCCGCGTGGAGGTGAAAACAATCTTGCTGCCACGTGAAGAGTTACTCAGTCACCTGCTAAAGGAAGGCAGCACGTGCGCGTTTTTCGAGGTAATTTTGAGTCTACAACAGTCTCTTCTACACTACATCGAATGTCGAGTGTAGACAACTCGATTGAAAGCGTCAACAACACGGTCGCCACAGCTGAAAGCCACAACATCAACTCGCCAGCCAGAGAACACCGTGGAGAAGCTCCTGAGAGCTCCGGGTTCTACTTTGCCTTGCTGAACGAGCTTAAAAATTGCGGCAATCTTGCATTCGACAAACTTGTTCGAGAAGGACTCCTTGAGTACTTTCTTTTCGACGTCAGCTGCCAAGCAAAGCGAGTACGGGAAGAATTAGAAGCCGGATACGACGCAGATTGTGACGACGAAGAAGAACGCCCTGCAAAGCGTCGCCGTCTCACAGCACGCGAATATTACGAGCATCTACGAGCAAGTCATTCTCGACAGTGAGTCCAAATTGTAATACCTTTTTCAAATAAATAAATATATTTTTTTATTACAATGTCTGCTCCGAAGTTACTCCTGTCTGATGCTCAGTTGCTCAAAGGGCCTAATTTTGCGGCCTGGAAAACAAAAATGAAGACAATCCTTCAGTTTGAAGGATTATGGGAATATCACAGAAGTGCAGTGCTGCTCCCACAGCCCCCGATGAACTAGTAAAATATGACATGGCTAGTGCTAAAGCCTTGATGCTGATAATGCTCAGTATCAGTGATGACGTGCAACCGCATGTTCGGAATGCGGAGAAACCCAAGGAGGCCTGGGACAAGTTGGCAACCATTTATGAAGCCAAAAATCAGACAAAGATTCTTCATCTTCAGTCGAAGCTGCACACCCTCTCTATGGGGTCTGACGAGAAAGTGGAGGAATTCCTGCGTCGCGTGGCTGAGTTGAGATCGGAGTTATTGGCGCTCGGTGAAACGGTAGACGATAAACTACTCGTCCCAATCACCTTGAGAGCACTCCCTTCTCAATTTCGAGTGTTTGTTACAACACTGAATGTGTCTAAACAAACAGTGACATTCGAAGAGCTTGTGAATTTGCTGCAGCAGGAAGAAGCTATCACTTCATCGAATGGGGAGACTCAGGACAAAGCCTTGTTCTCAAAGCCTAATCGTGGCCAGAAGAATCGGAAAGGTCCCCCAGAGAAGCCAAATCCAGCGCAATCCAAACAGAAAGATCAAAAGTCAAAGAGATGGTGTCACATTTGCAGAACCAATACTCACGACACTGATCACTGTTGGCACAACAGCCTGAAACAAGGGTCTTCAAGCCATACAAGCACATCCGGGCGCGAAGATTTTCAAAAGTCTAAACGACGTCCCCGCTGGAGAAAGCAAAAAGGACATCTTGCAGCCCAACAAGAGGATGATGAATCTGATGACGAGACATCAGAAGGAGCCCATTGTAGTAAGAATCTTGTACTCGTCTCTCAAACTTCTCAGCCCACGAAGAAAGTCTGGTTGATAGACTCTGGTGCAAGCAAGCATATGTCAGGTGACAAGAAGCTGTTTGATTCACTACGCGAAGAGCCAACTGGAGATCGAGTTCGGATAGCGGATGACAAAGAGTACATTGCAGAAGGAATAGGGAATGTGACCATTCCTCTGGGGCCACGAAAATGTACACTTACAAAGGTACTATATGTTCCTGGCTTGACTAGCAATCTTTTGTCAGTTACTCAGCTCTTGAATCATCACCTTAAAGTTGAATTTCTTGTTCAAAATGGCATTAAATCATGCTTAATCTCCCGACAAGGTACGATTCTTGCTAAAGCCTTTGTAAAAGATAAGTTATTTGCTTTAGATACTGTTTCATCTTCTGCAGTAGCTTTATCTGCTTCAAACATAGAATCAACTGCCTTATGGCATTATAGATATGGACACTTGTCGGTCGGTTCACTGCACCAGATGAGTTCAAAAGCAATGGTCCGTGGACTACCCAAATTGTCCAGTTCCTTGCCTATTTGCCCTGGTTGTCTTGCAGGAAAACAACATAGAGATCCGTTTCAAGCGAGCACCTTCCATGCCAAGAAGTGTCTGGAGATAGTTCATACCGATCTGAACGGCCCATTGCCTGCTTCGTTTTCAGGATACAAATACTTCCAGTTGTTCGTGGATGACCACTCTCGCAAGATGTGGGTATATTTCCTAAAGCAGAAAAGTGAGGCTCTTCAACACTTTCAGAACTTCTATCATCGTGTTGTCAAAGAATCTGGACAACCACTTCTTCTACTCCGCTCAGATCGAGGGGGGGAATTCACATCAAAGAAGTTCTTGGCCTTCCTAAACCATCACGGCATTAAGCAGCACCTGACAGCTCCCTACACACCCCAGCAAAATGGCATTGTTGAGCGTCGCAATCGCACAGTGATGGAGATGGCTCGCTGCATGCTATCAACTGCAAAGCTAGGAGAACGCTATTGGGTCAAGCAAGATAAAATGGTATATCTTCTCAACAGGGCACCAACAAAGATCCTACTGAACAAGACGCCAGAAGAGGTATGGAGTGGTAAAAAGCCATCAATTTCTCATTTGCGAGTATTTGGTTGCACAACATACATGCATGTTCCAGCTCAGAAGAGAAAGAAGGTAGAGCCAAAAACACTCCCGTGTATCCTTCTTGGCTACAGTACTACCTCGAAGGCGTATCGTCTCATGGATCCTGAGACAAAGAAAGTATACGAGAGTCGGGATGTGGTTTGTGACGAGTCATCCTTTGACTCAATAGTATCAACAGAAGATTCACTTCCAAACACATCTCACCGATTAGTCTCTGAATCAGATGATGAGCTGGAGGAGACTACTCAGAGAAAAGAAATGCTACCAGGAGAACTATTTGTTGACCTTGGAGAACTGCAGAATGTGACTCCACATCAATCCTCACGGCAACGACACAGTTCTTCTCAAAAGCAGTCAAGTTCTCATCCGAAGTGGGTACAAAGAACTATCAAGGACTCAAATTTGCAACAACTCCCAGATACATCATCCGGAGTCAAAACAAGGAGTCAAACAAGAAATGAGGTAAACTTTACACTCATGAGTTCACTGATGAATAGCTCCGAGCCAGATAATGTTCATGAAGCACTCAGTCAAACTCAGTGGAAGGAAGCTATGGAAACAGAATATGGCTCACTCATGAAAAATCGGACATGGGAACTTGTCGATCTGCCTACAGAAAGAAACCCATAGGCTGCAAATGGGTCTTCAAGACAAAATATAAGGTAGATGGATCCATCGACAAACATAAAGCACGACTTGTAGCCAAAGGATATGCTCAGAAAGAAGGCATCGACTATGAAGAAACCTTTGCACCCACTGCGAAGATGAAGACCATCAGGGTAGTTTGCGCACTTGCAGCACAGAAAGGATGGAGACTTCAGCAGATGGACGTCAAGAGTGCTTTCCTAAATGGTGATCTGAAAGAAGAAGTATACATGACCCAACCTGAAGGATTTGTTGATGAAAATCAGCCTAAAAAGGTATGTCGTCTCATCAAATCTCTTTACGGACTGAAACAAGCTCCCAGGGCATGGTATATCAAGATCAACGATCACCTTCTGCAGCATGGGTTCACTCGTAGTCCCTCAGATTCAAATCTGTATATAAAGAAGGTAGGCAAAGAAATTATCATTCTGGTTGTTTATGTAGATGATCTTGTGATCACTGGTAGTTCAGAAGATCAGGTTGATATTGTAAAGAATGATCTCAAAAGAACCTTCGACATGACAGATTTGGGGCTACTACATTACTGTCTTGGCTTGGAAATATGGCAAAAGGAGCATCACATATTTGTCTCCCAGACAAAGTACGCCAAGACACTCCTGGAAAAGTATAGAATGTCTGATTGTAAACCTATATCCACTCCCATGGAAAAAGGCTTGCAACTTTCAAGATTCCAGGACTCACCTCAAGTAGATGCTACTCTCTACAGGCAATTGATTGGAGGGCTCATCTATTTGACATACACCAGACCAGATCTCTGCTATGCTGTCAGCTATCTTTCCAGGTTCATGCAAGAGCCAAAGAAATGTCACTGGAATGCAGCAAAGCATGTTTTGAGATATGTCCGAGGAACAACTAATTATGGTCTGGAATATAAAAAGAATGATCAATTCTTCCTACAGGGATATGTCGACTCGGACCATGCTGGATCTGTTGATGATAGGAAGTCAACTACAGGATACATATTTCATCTCGGATCTGGACCAATCTCGTGGATAAGCAAGAAGCAGAATGTTGTTTCTATCTCATCCACAGAGGCAGAATATCGCGCCGCACGAGGAGCTGTGTGCGAAGTGATATGGATACGTCGCATTATGGATGACCTAGGAATTCCTGAAAAACAGTCACCTATTCTCTATTGCGACAATCAGAGTGTGTTGAAGCTCGTGCAGAATCCAGTCTTTCATGAACGAACAAAGCATATTGAAATTGACTGCCATTTCATTCGAGAGCACGTCTTGAACCATCAAATTCAGCTCCAGTACTGTCCTACTGAAGCACAAGTTGCTGACATTCTCACTAAATCTCTTGGAAAAGTGAAATTTGAATCTTTCAGAGGTCACATTTGCAAGAATAATGTAATAAGGGGGGGAATGTTAGGATACGTTGTTTATTAGCTATAGGATACGTTGGTTATTTCTTAGTTGTCTATTCTTATCTTGTTATCACATTATTCTCTGCTAGGTTTTGTGGATCTTCCCAGCATTGTTAGGGAGTCAGTTTAGTTTCTTCTGTCCTATATAAACTGGACGTGTGCATTGTTATCATCAGAATAATATGAGATAAATAAATCTATCTCTTCTTATTTCTCTCTGTTGCTCTCAAGGTGTGTTTTTCTTGAGCTTCAAGCATTGATGGAGGGAAAACGTGTTTGAGTACTCTATCATGGCATCTTCTTCCTGTCTCTACCTTGCTGCAATTTTCCCTTCCTTCCCGTGCGCGTGGGTGCGAGATGGAGCTTTAGGTTGGGGCGGTGGGCATGTTGCCACAGTTGTAGAAGCCTTCGTGAGCACCTCCAACAAGTAGGTCATCCAACAAGATAGAATGCATCCTCAGATTCGGTTCCTCCTTCAGGATATGTTCTTCAAAATCGACTTTGTGATAGTGAGAGAGTTACCAGGAGACTTGATGAAAATTATTGCAAGGATTCTCTTTTGAGACTTTACTTATTTTAGGATGTAACTCATGGAAGAGAATCTCATAGGCGCGGATCTGTTTCATTTCAGTATATTCATGAAGCACGATTTGCTTTCCAATAATATGAGCCTCTTGATGAGTCACCAAGTTAGCAGGCATAAAGTTTTCTATTGGAATTATCACACCTTACAAGCTACAAAACCAACACTGTCTTTTTGCACTTGAGAGTTTGATGTTGTCCTCATATATCACAAGAGGAAGGATAGATTGGTTGGTGTATACGAGGAAACAACTACCGGTGTTCACAAGAGTGCATGTACACAAGATGTAAGCTATTGGATTGCTGCTCTTCCTCGCTATTAATGACAATGATTTTTGACTATTTGTTACATTACAAGAGCAAGTTCTTATATAACTTGTACGGATGCAGTCACTCTCTGCTAGATGGTCCGATGAGAGCCTCGATGTGATGATTGCTTTGGCAAGGTTGTCATTGTCTCTGTGGAAATGGAAATGGAGATATTTATTCTATTTCATCACCTTCACACAATTTTAACCTCCGTTGAGTTATTCCACTTCAGTTTATCCACCAACTATGGCCTCTTTCTTCTCATAAATTGGTTTTCTATCCAGTTTGTAGGCTACTTGTTTACCCTAATGAGGTCATTCAAACCCGATGCACACATCTTTAATGCAAGCCTTGCCTAGCTTATGTGCTTTGAGTACTACTAGGGGCTGCCCTTATGACGGGTATTTATTACCGATACATTCAAAGGCATTACAAGAGGTAAATTCGTGCTCACAATGCTTTAGGGCAGTGATTTTCATAATTGCTTGTACTCACAAGAGCGGTTTTACCATTGGCAAGGGCCTCTTTCGAGAGAGTATAGCTCATGGTAATGGTTACCAGTATGGTTCATCCCCTGTTGTATGTAATAGATGTGGCACCTAGATTGTTCACCGACAAGTACAAGAGCATGCTCAGAATTGCCTGGGAGACACGGCCAGTTCAAAGAATAAGAAAACGCTCCTCGGCTCAAGATGGTGCGGTTGCAGCACACACCGAGTAGAATCAAGTGGTATGAGCTGGAGTTCAACAATATCCAAAGCCTGAATAGTGTCCCAAGTCCCGTAAGCTCCAGGTTTGTAACCCCCAACTTATCATCCCAAACTTGCACAAGTTTCTCGAAAAAAGTTCAATGTCACGGCATCCCCATGATATTGTAAAACGAGGCTTTAACATTTACCCCATCGAACTTATATGGGCAGAGATGCACATTGTAGACTATACAATTGATTTCATGAATTCAAGAGCATGGCCGTTAATTTAGTTTGGACCTTGAAAGTTGCGTGAGGAAGAGAAGTTACGCAGGTTGTGTTCTTTGTTGTCCAGCCCTTGTCGACGTGGTTGTTGGTTGGAAGAATTATAATCGGGCATGTTAACTCTACTCCTTGTAATAGTTTTCTACTTTCTTTCGGTATCTTGAAATGAATTTTCTTTCCTCTTGAATGGTGCCTAGACAAGATGTTTTCGTGGTTGTTTATATCGCTCCCGATTGTGTTGGTTGCTTCTTTAAATCTCGTTCCAATTTTGCTTGGTTTTGCTTGGAATGCTCTTTCTTCTCTTATAGCTTACTCTATTTTCATATTTGTCTAAATGGGCTACTTAATATTGAGTGATGCGATCTAGTTCGTAGGGAAGGAAACATTATTGAGTTTCGTTTGCTGATTTGAGTCTCTTTTAAAAGAATTATGTGATGGTATTTATAATTGAAGGTTACTAAATGGAAGGTTAAGCCTACATATCTCTTTTTGGTTGAATAAATACGTATTTCCTATTTAGGACTCTCCTATTTTGCTAAAAGGTACATTAATAGTGACATTGTGTTCTAAAACTTGTTTAAGCTTGTGGGCATTCCTTGCTTTCTGTTTAATTAGAAAATGGCATTTGGGGCCTTGTTTTAGAACTGTACATGGTTGACTTTTGTACCCAGTTCTAGAGAAGGGATAACATGACATCTATTTTGGCCTCTACGTGTTGAGAGATTTCCTATACCTACTTCCTGGTTCAAACTCTTGTTTGATTAAGTAAGGGGGAAACATTGTAAGTTTAATTGAATGAAACCTCTCAAATTTTTATTAAGGGTCACAAGCAAGCTATTAATAGCCGGATGAAACAAAAGTTGTAGATGAATCCATGGTATTGGACTCGTGAACCCGTTCTGTTAGAAGACAATGATTACAAAGATAATATAATAGGTGGCTATTATATTCATCTGTTTGATATTTGATAGACTTTTCCCGATAAGCCCACATGGATCGGGTAAAATCTCCATCTTCTCTACCATTGGCAAGGAGCTCATAGAACTTCTAGGCCTGACTGCACTTCATAACCTTCCTGATGGATATGTGTGTTGGTTCTTATTTTGTGCTTGTACTCATGGTAAGGTACTTTGATTCTAGGGCATCACTGGTGTATTACCCACCGTGTATCGAATCCCTTTGTTTTCGAACTCGAATATCTTATACTTCAACTTGGTTACTAAAAGTCCCATTTTGTGGCTTTGTTAAGGAAATCAATTTTTATCTTTATTTTAAAATACTTATTGACATTGTCGGAAATATATAAAAATTATTAACTACTTTTGGGTTTAGCCTTCCATTACATTATGAAGAGAAGTTGACGATTAGGATAAGGTTTGTTGGAAGAATAATGGCCCTTTTTGTGTCTCATTTGTATCCGTTTGGAAGAGTGGATTTGTTTTGTTAAATAGTACTACGTTTAAGAAATCCTATAAGGAAGTAGTGGTAAACTCCTTGGTTAAAACTGAAACTATAGTTGTTTTTTTTTAGGGCGTCGAACCCTTATTCCTATGAAGCCTTCCCCAGGAGAACTAGGATAACGTCATTTTGTTTCACGCCTACGATCATAATTAGTATGTTTTGTCTTCTCTTGGACCCCTTTAGATGGATGGATTGAGTATTGGATTCCAATCACGTAAACCATAGGATCACATGAAGGAAATATCAACCCTCTTGACCTTATTGTTCCTAACCCATAAGGTCTTGCCTTGATTTATGTAATTTTGTTCTTACTGGTATTTTGACTTTCTCCTTGCTGGATGGTTTAGATTTCTTTCTCATGTGAATAATTTTGGAGTTGTGGGTTGAGTTTTAATCCATTTTTAATTAGAACTTTCCTTTCTTGATATTGTTAAATGTTAGCTTAATGTTGCAATGCGTAGCCTTAACATGCTCAGTTCTCGCGAAATGATTCCGGATAGTATTTGTGCAGATGGATTATGCAAGTAGATTAAAGGAAAGAGTTGTAAAGGTTTCATCAGTGCAATTTATGAAGTTCCTTTTAAAAATGTCCAATGTGAGGTAAATTTTGTAATAGTGCTTGCAAAGGAGTTTTGAAAACCTCTTGCCTTGGGTTGTTCTGAAATTTCGTGATGATGTTGTCTTGTCCTTCTGTAGGTTAACTGGCAAATTACCTCTGTGAGAAATAATATTCAATCTTGACCTTGTTATGAGTATTCTTTTGGTGATATCATTTATAGTCATGGAAATTTTGTAGCATGGCTTGGCTTATTTTGTTACCTTCTTGTTCTTGACCCAAGTGAAATCCAATCTCTTGACTCCTTTGGTTCATGTGCCAATTAGTTGAATGGAAATGTTATAACCATGGTTTGCATTCTTGTTAAATAACGATAATTTCTTCTTTCAGGTCATAATGCTTATTGGTTTAGTAACCCTCCATGGTACTAGTATCAATGTTTACTAGACATATTTTAGTGGGTTGAAACCCCTTTTTCTAAAGATAATCAAAGATAAAAGAAGAGGAATACATATATGAATAAATAAAGAAGATAATAATGAAGTTGTATTTGGTTGATAAAATTAAGAGTCTTTAATTGAAAGAAAGTGTTTATCTAACGATGTAAAAAAATACCTACCATTGCTAACCTTAAGCTATGGATTAAACAGTGTCCTCTTGTTGGGAAACGTTAATTAATTTTAAAAAGTAATATCACTTTGTTGGCTTTTGGGGATATCGGTAGATCTTATCTAGTACAGAGTTTGAATAAAAACACATTAAGTATAATGCTTCCATGTTGGGAACCCCCCTGTGTATCCCCGACAAACTTAATCAAGATGATTTCTAAATGAATATTTTACCAAAATTCAGTTGAACTCTTAAGACTCATTAAAAGACCGGTTAATAACTAAATAGATCATAATAAAATAAATTTATCTTCTCTCTCTAACCATTACCATGGTACCTTGTAGTCCTTGTCTAAGCTATGATAAATTTTTAATTCTTGATCAAAGATGATTAGGTTCTCAACCTTAACGATACTCCTCTCCTTTTGATCTTACGCTTGCCTCCTTATGTAATGTCGTTGGTCTTTTGCCATGTCCTTTCACAAGAGAAAAGTAAATTGTCCTTGATAGGTGTGAACGTTTCGTGCTGCCTTTATGGTCGTCCTTGTATCGGGTTGTTCACGGTGTTAGTTGTATCCTTGGTGACGACATGTTGTGTTATGTTATGTGTGCAAGTAAGACAAAAAAAAATTATCCTGTATTTCACTGTGTTGTTTGTGTGTGAATTTTTGGGTCGTTATAAGAATTCCATCACAACTTTCTTTATTCGTTCCAATAGTCACTTTGTCAATTCCATGATTCAAAACCCGAGAAAGTAAAATAAACACACTTTTAAAATTATTGTTGCCATTTAAGTAAAAAACATATTTGTAAAGATTATTATCGACGTTTGGAAACATCTAAAGCTTAAATGTTAGCGAGTGGTAAAAATAGATATGTTTAGGCCAACTAACCTGGAAAAACCCCACTCTTGATAGGCCTTGGAAAGTCTTGCCATCTCTTGTTCTCTCGTAGGATGACATCCCGATACAATCCTCCCCATGTCAATGATAGGTATTTGAAGGCTAGCTGGAGCATTTAATGCTAAGCATCCAATCCTCTCTTGTTTGGGTCGAATGTATCTCTCTGGTACATCCCCGGGCTTGGATTTTACAAGCTCTTGCACGTTATCATGAGCCTTGAAACATGAACCCATCTTCACCATTGAAGAACTTGCCATGACACTTGAGCTAATTGCACTTTTGCAAATCTGTAATTACTTTATAAAATAAACCTAAATATAACAACTCTATGATATTAACGGTATGTTGGCAAAGCATTTATATATTCAATTAAAGCTCGGTTCAATTTGCATATTCCACTCAAGTGCGTCGACCAAGCATAGATTCCTTGTGGTTGTCATCAACTGCTTCAATGTCACTTGTCTTTGATTGTAGCATGACCTCAATCTCAACCTGATTTTGTTTGTAAATGATTTTGGTTTTAACCATATAATTCTTTAGTTATTTGCGAAACGATTCAACGAGGATTTGACAGATTATCCACTTCAATACAACATCAAGATCTCCTACAATGTGTCAAGAAGTATTCTGTAATTATGTCAAAGGTTGTGAATGTACTCATTTTTTAAATTTTCAACCGTCTTTAATTTTTAATTTCAAAACACTTGAAAATCGTGAGATTTGATGTTTTCATGACATTTTTAACGAAGTCTTTTTCATCTCAAGTATGAGACTCATCATTAAAAATTACTATAAATAGTAGTGTTAGTGCAAATCAGCAGCACCCCTAGGTGTTTTATCAGATTTTTAGTTTGATAATGGGCATCCAAGTATGATTGCACAACATTGAATCTTTTCCTCAAGTGTGAGACTTGAAAGCACACAGTAAAAGACGCTCCAGATTAAAGGGTGGTTCCTTCACTCCTCCGATCGGGGTATACATGAACTTTGCAGAGATTCAACACTAGACGCTACTCTAAATTCCAAGGGGATAGAGATAAAGGATGCGAAGAAATAAAACTAATTGAAAGTGGTGATACACCAAGGGAGTGGTGAACATCTACTTTGCAAGATTTACACATATCATAAGAAATACAACACACAATATGCACATATTGCTAGAATGTAATGAGAGATCAAAAGAAAATGATAAATACATGAAAGATTGAAAACATCAATCATAGAACATACATTATCATTTCCAAGTTCAATACAATGCATTACAATGGCCAAGAGGAAAAAAAAAGTGTTGTAGTCTCAGTATGAAAGGTATGGAACTCTAAAAATCTACTGCTAAGGAAGAAAAGAGAGTTTTGAGCAAAATATATCCAACCCTTTACAAATGAGCCAAATCTCACTTTTTATGGTCAAGCAGAAGGAGAGAAAGCAGAAAATGCGGGAAAAATAGATTTATGAATTCAACCACGCACGACTGATTCCTAAAATTTCACCTACAGAGTGATGGGCTTCATGGACGAACCCATACTTAGAAGTACATTGTTTTGCAGATTAAAAAAATTACCATACTTCATTAAATTTGGTGGTTGAATGTCAATTATGTGTTTTTTCCATGCCAAAAACATTTCTTCAATTTTCTCTAAAAATTATTTGTCAAAATAAATAATTGAACCATCCAACATGTAGAGAATTTCACCATCTTTCCAATGACACCAAGAACATGAAAATCTGAGCTCTGGATCAAAAGTTATGCTCTTCTGAAGATTTAGGGCAAAAAAGGGCCAAAAATGGGTTGGCGGGACAAAAGTTTAAAATTTTCCTCTTTTTGAAATTTGGGAAAATTTCCCCAAAAATCTCCACCCTCCACTGCTCCGATGCCATGTGGCACATCCTGATTGGTTCATGGGTTTGCCTGGTCCTTTTACGCCCTTTTTGGACTTTTGGAAATTTTTCCTTTGTCGCTCTGTGCCCCGCTAGTTCAATGCCACGTGGTACCTTTCCATTGACTCCGACCATTTCCCTAAATAGGACACGTGGTGCTTTTCCATTGGTGCGGGCCATCGGGAGCAAAGTTTTATTGCGCCATTTGCCACACTTTGGCAAAATGGAAAATTCCCCCCGCACTTCTGCCTCCCACTAATCTGTGGACATGTGGCCTCTTCCTATTGGCTGGAGGGCATTCGGGACGAGATTTCCCTTTTGCGCCAACCTTGGAATATATTCAAACTTCTCCCCACCCGAGTTCGACCTCCGACAACCCCTAGACATGTGGCCACTTCCTATTGCCTGGTGGACCTTCGGGCCAAAATTTTCTTTTGCATGCTCCTACCAATCCTTGGTAAAAATTTCAAATTTACCTTTGCTCCCTGCCATTCTGTTTGCCACATGGTGCATTGTGATTGGTCCACGGACCCCTCTAGGGAAAATTTCCCTCCCAAACTCCGCTAAGCCATAACTTGCAAAATACAAGGAGTTAGAAGGAAAACTTTACCTTTCTGGAAATTTGAGGAGATCCTCTATCCAATGAGACCATTTCCAGAAAATTTTGAGTGCCTGAAAAGTGAAAAAATTTAAACGAGGCACAAGGAAGGAAGGAATGAAAGGAAGTTAGCCAAAAATGAGCAAGGGGCTTAATTTGGATAACAATTTTGGTGACTCAGAGGGGTCATCACTGCTTGGATGAAGTTACTAGTTTCCTGAAACAATCCATTGGGTATGGGGTCATCAAAATAACTGCTTGGTACTCCCAACTCATGAGAAAAATTTTAAGAAGGAAAATGTGAGAGTAGAACATCACTTGATCTGGAACATGGCCTACAAAAATGCATTCTTGGGACATCAAATCTTGTGCCAAAGCACTTAGGGAAATGGAAAACTAAGCTACAACAAAACAATGTGCACAAGCACTTAGAGGAATGAAAATCTAAGCTAATATGTACAAGGTGGAGAGTTTTCCTTCTAGTAGCAATGCATTAAATGGATTCCATTAACTGAAATCTGCAGTTCTTCACCATCAAATGTAGGCAATTGGAAGGCATTGTTGTTCTTCCATTTTGTGACTATATAAGGGCCAGCATCAAACTTTGAATGCCTTCCCCGGCTTTTCTCGATCTACATCCCATTTCAACACTAAAATCTCCAACTTGGAAGGTTCTAGCCTTGGTTTTCCTATCAAAGGTCCTCTTGATCAAAGTTTGGTCCTTCTTCATTGTTCAGGCTGTATGCTCTCTGATTTCTTGGAGCTCCATTAACTCTGCATATCTAATCTCCATGGGTTCAAATTCCAACAACTCCAATTGCTTCATGAGTTCCAATGTTGGCAACTCAAGTGACATGGGAAAGATTGCCTCTTTTCCATAAACAAGTCTGAATGGAGAGCTACCTCTGGATCTCTTGGGAGTTATCCTATCAACCCACAAGGCTGATTTCAATTTGGTGTGCCAAGTTCTCTGGTTTTCATCAAGAGTCCTCTTGATGATCTTTAACAAGTTCTTGTTGGTAGACTCAGCTTGGCCATTACCTTGAGGGTAATAATTTGATGAAGTGCTTAGATAAATCCCATTTTTAACAGTCCATTCAATTACCTTTGATCCTATGAATGCCAAAGCATTATCTGATATTATAGTGGCAGGTATACCAAATCAAGTTACTATCCCCGCATAGAATTCTAGAACGCTAGATTCATTTGTTTCCTTAAGTGCCACTGCCTCGGTCCATTTGGTGAAGTAGTTTGTTTCGTTAGAATTCACTTATGTCCTTAGCTTGAGTTTGGGTTAATGACTCCAATGAAGTCTAAACCACATTGCATGAATGGATGGTCAACTGAAATTGGGTGCAATGGAAGGGTAGCCAATCTCTCCTTGCCTGTGAAGAATGCACAATTTTTGCACCTCTTGATCCATGCATAACAATCACCAAAAACCTTGGGCCAATAATAGCCAGCCTTCATAATTTTGAGGGTTGTCACTCTTGGAGCAAAGTGGCCCCCAGCTGATCCACCATGGAACTCTTCTAGCATTCTATTAATTTGGTTTGTCCCAATGCATCTCAGCAGCACTCCATTTACATCCTTCTTGAAGAAAATGTCATCAACAAGTGCATATGGGACAGCCTGCAATCTGAAGTGTCTTCTCTTGGTTTTGTTCATCTCTAGAGGGCATAGGCCTATTTGTAGGAAGTGCACTATGTCTTGGGTCTAGCAAGGAGTGAGGACACTATCATTCTCTTCTTGAACACCTCTTTGTTCTTGGTTATCTTGCAATGCCAAAACAACATCCTTCTCATTGCTTGCTTCCATTGATTTTCTCAAGACCAGCTATTCACATAATCCCTTTCCTCAGACTAGCTTGGTGACTTTGATCTCAATTTCATACTCCATGACACGAGTAATCCACCCTGCACATTTTTCATTTAGGTCTTTGTTGAGGAGGAAGTCCTTAACTCCCACATGAGAAACCCACAATTGAACCTTGTTATTTGAAACTAGATGCTTAAATTTCATCAGGCTCCTAATCACTGCAAGAACATGCTTATCAATGAAATTATATCTCACCTCATAGTCCTCAAGGATTTAGCTAAAAAAGGTAATTGGCTGCTCTGCATTTTCTTTGTTCTTCTGTACCAAAATTACAAAGATTGTATCATCACCTCCAAATGCATAAAGGATAAAATCCTTGGAGAAGTCGGGGTTAATGAGAGTTGGAGCTTGTGAGATAGCCTCTTTGATTGCCTCAAAACTTGTCTTACCTTCAGTTTGTCCATTTGAAAGCCATACTTTTCTTCAATATCAGGGTTATTGACTTGACAAGGGCTGCAAAATATGGAACAAACCTCTGAAAAAAATTGATTCTTCCCAAGAAAATTTGAAGGGCCTTCTTATTACTTGGTAATGGTAGTGCTTTTATTGCTTCAAAACTCTCTGGATCAATTACTAATCCTTCTTTGGCAACAATGTGGCCTAGGAGCTTTCCCTCATGAGCTAGAAAGATACATTTCTTGGGATTCAAGGATACCCCAAATCTTCTACATCTTTGGAACACTTGTCTCAAATGAAAGAGATGATCTCTGCTGCACTTTTATAAAATATGGTAATATCATCTAGATATATCAGCACCATTTTGTTGATCAATTCCTTGAATGCCATATTCATCACCCTTTTGAAGGTAGCTCCAGCGTTGGAAAACCAAAATGACATTTTTCTATATGCATAAGTTCCCATTTGGTGGTGAAGGTAGTCTTGAACTAATTATCTTCCTTTACCATGATCTGATTATACCTTGAATAACCATCTAGCAATGAAAACCTCTCGAGCCAGCAACAACTTGCAAAATCTGCTCCATAGAGGGAAGTGGGTAATGATCCCGAGGGATACTCTATTCAAATCTCTAAAGTATACACACAATCTGATTTCTCCACTCTTCTTTCTACCTGGAACCAAGTTTGCTACCCACTAGAATGCTTGACGGGAAATATGATACTTGCCTCTATTAACTTATTCAATTCCCTCTTCATGAGAGTCTCCATGTGTGGATTAACTAGCCTTTGTGTTTGCCTAATGGGCTTAGCACTTGGATCCAGCTTCAATTGTCTGCATTGAGCTAGCTTGGGATTGAAACCTCTGAATTATTCATAGCTCCAAGAAAACACATCAGGGAACTCTTGGTAAAGGTTCTGAACTAATACCTCTCTTGCTCGGTTGCTACTTTACCAATTTGAAGTGATTTTCCTTCTCCCACCGAGATGGGCACCGAATCTTCTCATTTGACTTGCATGTTTTCTTTCTCTTTCCTAAATTGATCATTAGAAATAAAAATGGACTCTAAAGTGACAAGTTCTTTTGGCGAGTTTGTTTGTTCTCGGTTGTACCACTTGATCACCATATTGTTGTTCTAACTTTTCTGATTTTTTGCTTTGAGAACTCAGCTTCTTCTTGCAAGAAATTGATGATTTGTTGGTTACTTTCAAACACTTACCAACTTATATTATTATCTGAACTGATGGCCTCATAATCACATGAATTCTTGGCTGCACTTTGTCTTCCTTGATACTTTCCATTTGCCCTGGCTGCTATAAGTCTATCAAAGAGCTTGGTTTTCTTTCCTAGGGATAGAATTGATGCCAAAGCCTTCAAAATCCTCAATGAGGTCCCACACCCCATTCTTATAACATTTGAGCAGGTCATTTTTGGTAGTATGTTTCCCCTTAACTTGATTAACAATCAGCTCACTGTTGCCAAAGACTTGTAAGTTTTTGATACCTCTTTTCCTTGACCAATGCAATCCTTGTATCAAAGCTTCATATTCAAAGTATTGTTAGAACATGCAAACTGAAATCTAAAAGATGAATAATATTTAATTCCTTTAGGTGAAACAAGCATAGCTTCCCCACCTACACCTCGTCTACTTCTTGATCCATCAAAAATAGCTACCAACCTCATTGTCATCCTTATGGTCCGGCTTGGTGATGCTAGGAATAGGCTGATTTTTTCATGCATGCAATAAAATCCTAGTTTAGGTTCCTCTATTTCCTTGTAGGGGTCAAAATCATGTACCTTGCTTTCCCATTCATCAAGAGTTAAATCGAGATGCTTCCAACCTTGGTGTTAGCTTCATCCGTGCTTGGATAATCCTCTTGATCAAATGCTGAACAATTGGCATTGATTTGACTTGGGGTATGAGGCTCAATGTGAAAGTTTGCAATAGGTTCGGACCTAATTTTGGACTTGGTTCCATATCTTGTTCTAAACAAAATGTGTGACCAATCAATGATAAATAGCTTCTAATTCTAGGTGTGAAATCTCTCGAACAAACATAGGGCAAAAAGTGGTGGTAAATCTATCACTGAAACATCTTGCAAAACAGTGACATTGGGGCATGCATGCAAAGTAAGGCTCAGATATTTAATTACTCCCACTGTTGTTACTACTGTCCCATCTAGTTGCACCCCTCCTTTGGATATGATTTCATATTGGAGACCCAACCGATTAGCTATTTGATTTGGCATTACATAACTACTTGCCCTAGAGTCAATCATATAATTATGTACTAGTTTATCCCCAATGATCAATGAAACATAGAATGCGGGGGCTTCAAAACTTTACCTTGCTATCCTTCATGATTCCCTTTAGGCTGAGCAGAATTTGTGAGTACCTTCTCTTGCATATGAGCTTGTTGATTTGGAGTTGACCAATTCTCCATGGTAGCTTGTAGGAGATCGCTTTGGCCTGGGATGGATAATGATTCCCACATAGATATATTCACATTTGTCTTCTTCATTTGTTCAATGATGCTAAATGGGGATGAAACATCTCTTTGCTGTCGCCTAGCCTATACACTCTTTTCTTATACATGGGCTACAACAACTAGTATTTGAGCTGGTCTAGAAGGTGGCTTGGTTTTCCTTGCATATTTGTAACTACATTTTTCTTGCCAACACCTCGGGAGTGATGGAATGTTGTGGATCACCTGGAGCCAATGACCGCCCTTCACCAATATTCCTCTTCTTTGACCTTGTGTTAGCTGCTACATTCTCGAGAAATTGCTTGATTCATACCACAAAAATCCTTAGCTTTCCAATTCACAAGTGTAGTTTCATTTGGAGTTGTATTTTTCTGTGATGTTCCTTGTTGTTGGTTTGTTTATTGACTCACCTTACCCTCTACGCCGATTTTTCACCATCAAGGCTTGGTTCAAAGCACCATTGGAGCACATGGACTGGTTGTAAGGTTCATTGCATGGGAAACACCAATCATACTCTTGTGCTATATTATTTTGCACTAGCAAGGTAAAATTTAGAGACAGATGCGGCATTGGGATTATAGGTTTGAAATGGTCTATTGGCAGAGGCCTTACTTGATTTTGATTTGTAGCTTGATAGGGTGGCCTATTAGGATGATATGTTACCTATTAGGTTGAGCTTGAGACTAATAAGAAGGTCTAAAACTTTGGGCTTGATACCTCTTGAGTGTGACTAGCTCATTGCCTAAATTTTGTAATTGTTTCATGACTTCTTGAAGTTCATTTGAGACATTAGAGGATGAAGTAGAAGTTTCATTTGAACTCGATTTATAGGAGTGGAAATAGGAGCTAAAGTAGGTGCTTGGCTAATGCTTGTACTTTCTAGGTTTGGATATAAGGGCATGGGAGGCCTAGGAGCCGACTTAACGGCTTGAATCGGACAATTTTTTCAACTCTAATGGCGATCTATAAGCTGCGAGTATAGTTGTACCTCCCATGGATTGAACTAACATAGAAATATCAGAATTTAAAGCTTTGAGATAGTATAGAAAAGAACCTTCACTATTGGCCTTACTACCACCGGGATTCTATCCCATGTTCTCTAAAATATGAAGTTGAAGTCCTGTTGGCTACTCATTGGGGGCTCTCTTGATAGTTGTCAATTTTTCTAGTAGAGACAAATTATCTCCCTTTTCTCCAAACTACTCACAGAGAGCTATGCGGGAATGGTTCCAATTTTGGATAGAGCACACCTTGTGCTCTGAACCATTACAAGGCTTTCCCTTTGAATGAAGATGTTAGCAATTTGACAACAATATGCATCTCAACAATCTCATGGATTGTGTAAAAATTAGCAATGTCTTTAACATGGTCACCAGGAGTGGTTTGATTTTCTCTCGTGAAATATGGAATGTTCTTCAATGCTGCAATTTGGAACTATATTTTGTGCATTGAGAGTAAGTGGGCTGTTGCTAGTGAAGTTGACATAAGGGTTGTCTTATGCCATTCGATTTCCCGAGAACCCTTTTTGATTGGGTGAAAGGTCTACCAGGTGGAGGAGTTGATAGAGTCCTGTTTGGTGGAGATGGAGACCTTTGAATTCTTCTTCCCCTCTACCTTCTTCCTGGGGATAGCTGCAGATACTCAAACAACCCTTCTTCTCTAGCCCTTAACCTTGTGTGGATCCTTCTCATGAATTTTCAGACTTGGGCTGCTAAAACAAGTTGATTTTTCTTTTGGGAGTCGCCAGATGTGTAGATCAGGGCTCTTTTCAAGCAATAAATTACAAACAAATCACATCAACTTTGTTGCAATGAAGATGAATACCTCTAAGGTCCCACCGAGCGTGCCAAATACTGTTAGTGCAAATCAGCAGCACCCCTTGGATGTTTTCTTAGATTTCTAGTTTGATAATGGGCATCTAGTGTGATTACACAACATTGAATCTTTTCCCCAAGTATGGGACTTGCAAAAGTTGGGAAAAGACCCTCTGGATTAAAGGTTGGTTCCTTCACTCCTCGATCAGTGTGTATACATGAACTTTGTAGAGGTTGAACATTAGACCCTACTCTAAATTCCAAGGGGATAGAGATAAAGGATGCGAGAAGAAATAAAACTAGTTGAAAGTGGTGATACACCAAGGAGTGGTGAACATCTACGTTGCAAGATTTACACATATCATAAGAAATACAACACACAATATACACAGATTTCTAGAATGTAATGAGAGATCAAAAGATAATGATAAATACATGAAAGATTGAAAAAATCAATCACGTAACATACATTATCATTTCCAAGTTCAATACAATGCATTATAATGGCCGGAGGCAAACAAAATGTGTTATAGTCTGTATGAGAGGTATGGGACTCTACAAATCTACTTGTTGAGTAAGAAAAGAGATTTTCGAGAGAAACATATGTCCAACCCTTTACAAATGAGCCAAATCTCACTTTTAATGGTCAAGCGAAAGGAGAGAAAGTAGAAAATGCGGGCAAAATGGATTTATGAATTCAACCACTGACCAAATTCCTCAAATTTTGCCTATAGAGTGATGGGCTTAATGGATGAACCCATACTTAGAATTACATTGGTTTATAGATTCAAAAAATAAACATACTTCATTAAATTTGGTGGTAGAATGTCAATTCTGCATTTTTTCTATGCCAGGGATGTTTCTTCAATTTTCTCCCAAAATTATCTGTCAAAATACAAAATTGAACCCTCCAATTTGTAGATAATTTCACCATCTTTCAAATGACACTAAGAACGTGAAAATATGAGCTCGGATCAAAAGTTATGCCCTTATGAAGATTTAAGGCAAAAAAAGGGCCAAAAAGGGTTCGTTGGATGAAAGTTGAAAATTTTCCCCTTTTTGAAATTTGGGAAAATTTTCCCAAAAAGTCTTCCTGGTCCCTTTACGCCCTTTTTGGAATTTTGGAAATTTTTCCTTTGTCACTCCGCACCCCACCGGTTTGATGCCACATGGCGCCTTTCCATTGGCGCGTTGGACGTGATTCCAATTTTCCATTGACTCCGACCATTTCCTCGAATAGGACATGTGGCACCTTTCCATTGGCGCGGGCCATCGGGGTGAAGTTTTATTGCGCCATTTGCCACACTTTGGAAAAATGGAAAAAACCCCCAAACCTCTACCTCCCGCCTGGTCTGTGGACATGTGGCCTATTCCTATTGGGTGGTGGACCTTCGAGGTGAGATTTCCCTTTTACGCCAACCTTGGAAAATCTTCAAACTTCTCCTCACTGTTTGACCTCAATGACCCCACTGGACACATGGCCACTTCCTATTGGCTGGCGGGCCTTGGGGCAAAATTTTTCTTCTGCGTGTCCCACCAATCCTTGGTAAAAATATCAAAGTTATCTCCGCTCCCACCATTTCACCGCCACATGATGCATTATGATTGGTCCACGAGACCCCTCTAGGAAAAATTTCCCTCCCACTCCGCCGAGCCATAACTTGCAAAATACAAAGAGTTAGAACGAAAAATTTACCTTTCTCGGAAAGTTGAGGAGATCCTCTATCCAATGAAACCATTTCCAGGAAATTTTGAGGGCCTAAAAAGTGAAAAAAATTCAACCGAGGCACAAGCAAGGATGGAATGAAGGAAGTCAGCCAAAAATGAGCAAGGGGCTTATTTTGGATAACAAGTAATAACACCTATAGTGAACTATAATAACCTAGGTGATAGTAAGGATTTACAGAAAATATTGATTCTATTTTTGTTACTAACAGAATGGAATCACTTATCACTCTCATCTTACTTCCACCTACCTCTTCCTAATCACCCTCCGATTATTTGTATTTCCTTTCCACATCCATACCCATTTCTAACATCACTGCATCATCATCCACAACAACATCGGTACTCATTTATCTTGTCACATCCTTCTAAATTCTTATTGAGTATTTTTAGATCCATGTAAACAATTAACTTTTAGCCTTCACATATTATTATACGTTTTTCCACTTTAGAGATATGCATTGTTTTTTAAGATGTGAGATATCCATCTTAATCCACTTAGTTATGTCTTTAATTCAATTTTTAAACATGGATAAGTCATTATACTGATTCTGTTCTCTTTAGAAATATACAATATATTTTTCCTATGTCAAATTTTTTCCTACTTTATATATATACACACACACACACATCCACACACACACACACACACACACACACACACACACACACACACACACACACACACACACACACACAACTAAATTACTATAATATTAATGATTAGTATAATTATAATTATTCTTATTATTAGTCTATATGGAGGCAAGGCAATAGTAGTAATCATTTTCTTATTACATATTCTTTTTTCAACCAATCACAATCAATTTTTTTAAATGGTTTTCAAATAGTTTTTAACAATATATATTATTTAATTAATTTACAAATACTAATTTTCTCATATGTGATTGGTTGGTAGATTTCTCTACTTAATCCCCTTATTAGCAACAAGAAAATGATGTCATAAATATTTAACACTCCATATTTGGATGGATCACTTCCATATTTTCTTGTAACCACCCCTCTGTTTATGCTTAACATATGTGAGTTGTTATGTTATGCACTTCCCTTTATTTGTTTAAAACCTTTTTCAAACCTTCTTAAAAATATTATATAAACTAAAACCTAACCTTATTTCTTTAACCTATAAAGCCCTCCTAATACATATACATTATTTAAAACAAATTAACAATTGCCAAGTCGAAAAGTCCTGCTTTGGATTGGTTGTGGATCCCAAGAATTTGTATTGGAATGTGGCAATGCCACCACTTCGTAAATGGACATGCGTTTGGAATTTGTTTTTTTGCTCTGCATAAACTCAATCCCCCTCCTTTAAATTCTTTTCCGCCCTTGTTTGATATGTGCATATGGTAAATGCCACATCTTTTTCAAAGAAATATTGCAATAATTAAAACTCTTAATTCATGGCATGATTGGCAAGTGCCTCAATTTAAATCTCCTAGAAATAATCACACGTAGGTTACATTTAACATGCAACCTACATCGACAACTCTTGCATGATTGCGGGATAATACTTGAACAATTTTATCCTACTATACTTTTGCAATCTCTTCTAGAAAATATTTAATTTCATCTATGTTGTTGTCACTAGAGAAAGCATTTTTTTGCTTTTAAATTTTTAATTTCTTTGGACGAGAGAAAATTTTCTGCAACCAGCCACCTACACTCTCTCACTTTACTCAAAAATCCGTAAGTTGTCCTTCCATGATTGAAATTTGTTTTCCTGTCATTTTGGTGCATATGGGTTAATCTCCTCAAGAATTGGAATGTAGTCTCTCAAGAATTTTCTCAAGAAAAAGTCTACGAGTCTTAGTTGTTCTAACTCATTGGAAGAAATTTTGTCATCATTATTTTTGAACTGATCCAAAAGAAGACCCATTTAGATTGACTTTTACTGCAAATATATGTCAAGCTTTGTTATGTTGGATTCAAATTGTTTCAAATTTTTAGATGATTTTATTCTTTTCCAAAATATTCTTCTATTTTTAATTCTTGTGTCTTCACCCCATGACATGATAAAATACGTGGTAATCCTTTTCCATAAATTTTTTATATTTTAATATTTTATTGTGTGACATTGATCTTAGTTTAGTCCATGTGTTACTTAATTGGAAATTCCCGATAACGTATATATGAGCTTCATTTGTAGAGTACCTACTCATCTTCAAAATTTATATGATTATGATTATGCTTATTATAGATTAGAATTTTTGACATTTCTATCACAGTTTAGATATTGACAGATGGACATTGTTATTTTGATTAGTTAATTTATAGACAGTATGGATGTTAGACTTATGACATGATTTATAGGATGGATTATATGCATATTTGGATATATCAAATTGTTGATTTTGAGCTTATATTGGACTAATGCATTTATTTCGATAATTATATGATGCTAGATGATGTATTTGATGTCGTGATCTTATTGCTAGTTGATAAAGTAATGAAATTGAAATAATTAGAATTGTGAACGATGGAAAATTACTTGTCTTGGTTTAAAATTGATTATATGTATATGCATGTATTTTTACTATTTTGATGTTAATATGGCCACAAAGCCGAGAAAGGTATTGTCATGAAATTTACATGTGTTCGCAACACAATAAACCAAAGGGGATAGGAGATCAACAATATGATGGCTGAGGAGAAATGTAAAAATGTTTGAATTATTTTATTCACAATGAGGAGTGTATAAATACAGGAGAGAATGTGGTTAGGAGGTAACCACCTATAACTGAAAGGTTGGTTACATGTAGCCAAACTAAACAATGTATTAATTATGCCAACATCCCCCCCTTAATACATTGTTTTTACAAATATACCCCTAAATCATCATCGTCGTCATCCCCAGATTCATCATCTTGTTACATCGCGACATGTCCTATCTGCTTCTTGTAACAAGGACTTTGTCTAGATTTTATTGAATCTCTGTGATAGATGTGCTCTTGTTTGTAAAAAAATAGATGAAGAAGTGATCTTGAAAGATCATGTGTTTCACCATAGATGTTTCGAGGGCATTTAATCTCACATTTTTCATTTGGATCGACACAACTCTTCCCCATCTATATGTCGAACAGACTTAGTCCATTATGTCCTTGAATTGCAAGTTTTAGAGACTGGCAAAGAGTAGATACCGATGCTCTTGTGGGCTTGATTTTTGTTCTCTCAAATGTGACATGTCTCTATGTTTGCTTGCAATGTTGCTAACATCTTTCGGCACAACTTTCATGCTCTCAGACTGTTGCATGGGATCATAGGTTGGTTGTTCATGTCCATCTCTGATAGCAAATTTGATGAATGAATGAAGGGGCTTAATCTCATTTTGTTCCGATTTGATTCAAAAAAATTCCACATGTCTCTTGATATTTTGTATGATGCACTTGTTAATGTATTGTTTGGTTTGCGAAAAATAGTTGAGAAGATGTTGGGGGAAGGAGTCTACCAACACACACCTGGGCTTTCGATGGTCGATGCCACTCATGCCAAACTCCACACAGTGCTTATAAGTTGGTCAGTGGTCATTGCCACATGCTCTCTTCTCCCTCTTTGGTGACAGATTCTTCTTTTTGAATTCTTGAACTGCGGGCTTGTACCACGGGTTTCCTCATCTGAGTACACTTTAACACCTGACTATTTACACTTCTGGTCACTGTTGTTTCCTCACACACCAAGAAATGGTCGTTGATGGGATAACTCGCAGTGATCGATGCCACATTGCCAGACATGAAATACAACAACAGAATTCTCCATGTTGTCGCTGATGCATAGGTATAGTCCTCTCATTAATTTGCTCATCAAATAAAACACATGCTTCTTCTTGATCGCTTCTTCTTCAACGTAGACCTCCTTATTATTTACTGGTCACTATAATTTCAATGCGGACTTTGCAAGTCACTGCAACTTATCCTTTCAGGAAAGAAATAAAGGAAACTTCCAATGATAGACTCTGCAAGGTTAGGAAACTTCCACGCTACTAACACTCTGCCAAAGAAAGACAACAAATGCTAAAAGTGGTGAAGATCTTCACGTTTTTTGCGCCAATTTCTAGAATAGGTCTACACTGCTATTCCAAAATGCCAAAGCAAAAGTTTGTAGGCTGGCACGCACAAGGTCCAACTAGGAAACTTCCAAATTAAAATAAAAGTTACATGTGTAGCGAGAGTAGCAACACCAGATCCAAAACAAGTCTTCACGCAGAGATAGGTGGGAAGTCAAGACAAGTCTCGTTTTATTCCTCCACGCTCTTGCACCAAAAAATTTATCCTCCACACTACTCTAGTGTGCTACTCCCACTTCCATGCTTTGATACCATTGATGGCTCAGAAGAAGAGTAAAAATGTCAGAATAATTTTATTTACATTGAGGAGTGAATAAACACAGGAGAATACAGTTAGGAGGTAACCGCCTATAACTAAAAGGTCGATTACATGTAGTTAGATTACACAATGTATTAATTATGCCAACACAATGAAAAATATGGAGTATTGGCAACATGTCACCATGTAAACACATGTATTCGTATGTTCTTTGTTTTTGTAGTTTGTTAGGAGGTCCCAATTGGGAGTGACCTTAAAAGTGACCTTGGGAATGTTTTTAAATTTTCCTTGTTGATTTTATTTAATTGTGAGTTATTGTATTTTTATTTTCATATGGATTTACTTTTATTAATTATTTTTAGCACCCCTCTTAAATTAATTTAAAAGTATTTATATAGTGCTAATCAGATGATGTGACAAAGGAGGAAATAAATATGAGATTGTATCCTTAATGCATGTTGGCTTGGAATTAATTTAATTTGTTTTGGGGTAGTGTGTACTCAATCTTGATGTGAAATTTGGATTTTGACCTTTTAGGCTATTTCTAAGACTTGTGTAAAGTCACCCACCCACCTAGCCTATAATGTGAGGGACTTATTTTAGGTCCTATTTTGCGTTTTAATGAAAGAAAAGGGAAATTAATTGCACTTTTCTTACATGGGTAATTAATTTTGTCCTTAAGGGGTGTGGGTTGGGGTTGAGTGTGTAAGAGGGTGGTCATTTCACCAACCCCTATTTATTATTCTTTGGGGTTTGGGTTTGATCTTGGTTATGTGGATGTGTTAGTGAAGAATCACAACACCCCCGAATGGCCCGAGTATGAAATGGGGCATTCGTTGTGATTGCACAACATTTGACCATCTTCCAAGCTATGGGACTTGCAAAACTTGAGATGGATCTCCAGAGAAGGCTTGTCCCTACTTCCTAATCTACCTACCACAAGCTACTCCAGTGCAAGCACAACTAATCTATCATAATCTAACCATTCCAAGGAGATAGGGAGAGAGAGGGTGAAAGAGAGCCTACACTAAATGGTGATACACTAGAAAAGGAAGTGACTGATCATGAATCAAACTGCCTGAAGTGGAGAGAGGTGATCAATTGAGAGGGTGGAAAAGGTACACCAAGGACCAACGATAGATTTCGCACGGACGCCACTTCAAAACCTACCAAACACAGGCTCCCGAACCTGCAATAAACATTAGAATATGCACGATATACCTACAATGATGATGAGAGGCGAGAAGAGACAACAAAATAAGCAAAGGATTGATAGACACATCACAAAATATATTTCTTATTGCTTCGTAAGTCACATAGTACATCTTCGGTGGGCAAGAGGCAAGAAAGTGTGATTACAAAGCTATGAGAAGAGGTTAGACTCCACATTACGCCTAAGGAAGAAATAGAAGGGGCGGAGAGATACATGACCAATCACTAGAAAATGCCCCTCTTTTACAATATATAGAAGAATGAGAGAGAAAGAGAGAGGGAAAATTTGAACTCTGCTCCAACCACTCCTAGGAGAACATTGAATTCACTTGAAGGCCCAACTACCAACCTTCGATTCCCCCTACAAATCCATTCATAACTCATCAATCTGGTTGCCCATGTTTGTTGGCATGTTGAAAAAGGAAGAACGGTGGATCAAATCAAATATGATCTAGTTGTTGGATTAATCGGATAGCATATTAATGGTTTGAAAGAAGTTTTCTTATTTTTTACCAACCAAGTCTTGATAAAAATAATATTTTATGTTTCCATGGCATAGAGGAGGTCAAGAAATTTCCAACGGGTCCTTTCCCACTGAAAACTGAGCTTCCAGTCAAAAGATATGGTTGTATGAAGGTTAAGGGTCGTGGGCTCACAATATTCAAAAGAGTATATCCATACAGGGTCCACGTGGAGATGGCGGAGATCGAGGAGCAAGAGGTTCCTCCAAGACCCGACTTATCCTATAAGTTTTTAATGGATACAAAATATGACTAAATCTTTTTCCATTGCATTAAGCATTGACTCAACAAAGTGCGAGACATGACCGAAAATGTAAAGAATTTACCCATGACTCAAAATTTTCATAATTTTCAACATTTGAACTAGTCCATGATAAGAATACCACATTAGAATTGGTCTCCTTATTGATATAATTGTTGGTAGGCTACAAGATGAGAATGTAGTGTTGATAAGCTTTCCCCTCTCCTTCTTCGAAAATTCAACAAAAACTAAAAATTGTACTTCTAAATGCATGCCTTATAATGTACTTCAGATATATCTTTTCAATTTATTTCAAAATAGCTTCTTCATATCTAATAATCTTCATCACTTGCCCTTACTATTGTATTTTGCTACTCGATAACATTTTTATCTCTTAACTACCATAAAACACAAAATAAAATAAAATTATGGAATATATTGTTGCGGCTAATATGCTTGCCACGTTCGTGATGTATATGTGTATGATGTATTTGAATTGTGTGGTTCAAATAGTAAAAGAGTACCATATTTTATTCACGAGTAAAGAGAAAATGGCGACTCTCTATACAATATAGAGCCAGCCAAACACTTGTACAAACAACCTTTCAGAATGTCGGAAATCTTTAAAATGTTGCTTTATTTCCTTCCACATATGTAGCGAGCACAAGATTTACATTATGTTGCGATAGATCTTTGCATACTTTTTAAAAGTATTTGTATTTTATTGAATTAAAAAATCTAATGCATCATGATTTTTTCAAATTTTTATTCCATTAATGGAGGTACAAAGTGCTGAATTTGAAATGTTATAAAAGAAATTAGTGAACACCAAATCATTATATAAGACAATTTCAATGACTGGTAAACACCACCTTCCACTGCCATTGTCATAAGAAATCTTAATATTCAAGTTGTATGTATGAAAAAGAGATTGACGGCCTTCTTCAATTTCCAATCCTTGCGAAATCAAGGGATTTCTTTCCTTGTAACTTGTTGGTGAGATAATGGCGATTGTAGTCAGCATGAATATACTTGTTGTATAGCTGTGGATGATGTTCATCTATAAACTGAGGCAACGGACCCAATTCCACATTATAACTTGGAGCATGAAATGTAACAATTGATAATCTTTCCTTGTTTGGATTTGTTACCGCTCGGTGTTACACACTCTTGTATTTCCCGTTAGTCAGAACCTGCAGACATCGTCTTCTTCACTTTAGTACAATGTGAAATTTAGTATTGATTTATAACTATTTTTATATGAATAACTAGTTTTATACCCAAATATATATAATTTTAAAATGATTTATACCTATTTTTATACATACTAACTTGGGTATATATACCTCTAGCGTGTCTCCTATATTGATAACTAGAGCGCCTGAATTGGCTCTACAGAAATCCACTGGTTCTTGTTAAGAATTTGTAAGCCTACCGATTCATCATCTTGCAGTAACACAGTAAGAGCGCTTCCATCAGAGTGTGCACTTAAACCTAGAACGAGATCAGGCCTAGATCAGGGTGGATACAAGTTCATCCGTTGTGCCTGCACATTTTCTGCGAATATTTCTTCAAAAATGTTGGGCTGTAGACCCAAATTCTCAGCGATGAAAGACTGCAAATGTTGGCAGAGTCTAAATACCTCAATTGAATAAGCTTCAACTGTATCCCTGCAAAACTCAAGCCAAAAACATCTCAGCATAGATAGTTGACATAAGCCAGCATTACCATTGTAGTATTGCAGGGTATATTAATAAAAACATATAACCTGAAAAGTATGGGTTTATCCGGCCAAAGGTTTTGTTTGCGAATTTATGAAAAAACAGAGTCACATTGGCATGCAAATAATGCAAAAGATGTAAATAATTAGTGACCTAGTAAGTAAGCATGTTAAGGTTATTGCAATTAGTAGGGAACTCTATGTAAAGGGAACGAAAATAGATGTCATAAATGGCATCATTATCTATTAGAACAGACACATTAGTGTGCTCTAAAAGCGAGTGGGTTCGGTTGAGAGCACACTGTTTTAGGGTTCCAGCACAGATGTGGAGACTTGTGGTCAAGGGTGAACGATGAAATCTATGTTATATTTCTTCCCATAATCCATAGAGAGCCTCTCTACGAGTAGAGATCTAAGACATGTACTGGTACCACCTCCTACAACATGAAACACACACAAAATAAAATGTAGTTGTGAGTTTTGGAGTAGAACTACTTTCAGGTGTAGAGAGCCTTATTGAAGGTGTTTGTTACATCCTCTTTGTTGGTGATGAGCTACTCCGGTTGAAAAAATTGATTGTAGGTACCGGTTCGAACCTTGTTAACACAAAGCTGGAGCTGCCAATCCCTAACAAGTTTTCTTGCCATAGCCTCATTTCTGGAATAACTTCCTCATATGAAATACCTTTGTTATCAATGGCTTTTGGAGCCAACACTAGAGATTTATTCTTACACCTCTAATAAATCAATCCTAATATTGTTGAAAAACACAAAAGGAAGGTCACGAGATCCTACATTTAACGCGCAAATATCAAGATACATGGATTTTTTGATTTTTTTAGCTTGTCAGTAATCTCTGTCACTGCCAGTAATTTCATGGTTATTGATGCAAGCAATATGCACCATTAGTAAAAATGTAGAATCCCCTAATTGGTAAAACAATAAAAATAATGAACCAGGCTACCAGCTACCCTTTACCCCCTTTATCTGGGTGTTCCCATGCTCAACAATAAATGCTAAAATGTGAAACAAAGGAGGATGTGTTGCGGCCAGCTGGGTCTGCGATGGGTTTGTGTTTTTTTGCCTCCATCCGACTGAACGAACATTCTCTTCCCGGCACCGAATGAACACCCACCAGGTCATATGTCTTCCCATTCCACCTAGCCATTACTTTCCCCAACTACCACTATTCTTCCCACTCAACTCGACTAATTTGCGCTCCCACCTATGACAACAAACCACCTCCCGTCATTCCATCGACTTGGTTTAGGTGTCGCATTCTATTCTCCTTCGACTAGCATTCCACCGACAAAATGGGTATCAAATGTTAAAGAATAAAAGCATGGAAAAACATCGAGGATGGCGAAGCCTGGACAATGATTTGGATATGGAGCAAATGGGAGATATAGAATAATGAAGCAAGTGATGGAGGAACCAGAATACCTAGAATTGAAACCAAATGAAATCAATTTGAAGGTGGTCAGAGATTTGGTAGATGGATTAGGGTGTTTGTCATAATTGGGAGGAGAACCAGATCTACAACCCATAGAAGGAACTCCTAGGATTGAAGAGGCCTTGGCAGCCAGAACCAAAGTAGGGACATGAAAGGGGCTCCAAGCATTTCTACAATCCTTGGAAACATATAAGAAGGTTGGACTATATTGCATGGTTGAAAATGGAGAGGTGGCTCTACTACCCTTAAAGCAATCAAATATGTAACCTATGTATCTACACCTCTATAGAATCCCCTAGCCAAGTCACATGCTAAAGCCAAGTAGATCTAGTCTTGGCTAAATAGAGTCAATCCCTCACCGACCATAGCTATGTAGCCACCGGACTGATAAGAAATTCCCCAATTTAGGGTTCTCAAAAGTTAACTTATTATTAAAATTTTAAAAATAAAATAAGTTAGAGACAAAAATAAACTTTTTTCTCTAAATTTTGTCTCAAAATAGGGCCCCATGTTGTAGTGTGAAAGTGTCAAGTGTAAAATTTGATATTAAACACTCAGTTGAGGTTTTACCATGTAAATATGGTGTTCGTCTCTTGAAAGTTTGGTATTTTGTATATTTCACTTATTTCTATCTCTATAAATTGTTATTTTTTTATTCAACTATCTATGTATTCATTGTTGCTAAGTATGTCGTTTCCTAAGACTTGAGGATATTTCCATTCCTTAGTTTGTCAATCAAAAACACAAGCACATGCTAAGATTGTCTTAATACATTCCATAGAGTTAGGGAAACCTTTGTACACGGGCCAAACAACTACCTAAGATTCTATGAGATAAAGGAGTTGGATTGGCATCTCTCATCCTATCCCAAAACTCATTTAGGTCCATGTGTTTAATGTCACTATCTCATATTTGAGGAACTAAGGTTTCTACTGGGAAGTAATGGGATTGTATTGGGCACTCACATCGAATGATAGGCTCTCATAGAAAGAAACTTGATAAAATTGAGAGGGAGTGCATGAAAATAGGTAATGGTTTTGTAAGGGGCCTTACAGTGATGAAACAACTTACCGGTTGGAAGGAAAGGAAGGCTTTTAGACAAGGATCACAATTCAATTTGAATTTTCATAAATGGATGTGAAATAAGAGAGAAATGGCCGCAAAACTGATTTCAGGGCACGAGGAAAAATGACGAGGCAAGACGAGGTCTTGATTTTCAAATGTGGGGTAAAATAGAGCGGGACTATATGTTATATCCAATGGAAAATTCCTACGAATTAAATTTTTTTCCCAAAAGAAATATATAAATCTGTAAATTTGATCACATGGCACCCAAAGGGAATAGTGACAAATGGGGCACACAAACATGACTTGGCTGATTTATAAGAGGTGCGGGTGAAGCGGAGATGCATAGTACATAAGGAACATCTGAACAAGTTCCCATGGTTCCCAATGGATCCAATTTAGTTGATGAGGCGACCGAGAGCGGCGGGATGCTCGTCGGGGAACAAATGAATCATGTGGACGAGTTTGTATGGTTCCTCTCGAGCACGATAAAGCTGACAAAGATGGGGATCGGGAAAATAAGAAAATCGTGGAAAACAAGGCATATATGAAAAGGGTTCGTGTATTTTCGGGCCTTGACATGCTCGACTTGATCAACGAAGCGGATATAGATTTGAGGAACAAGAGGTTCCTCCAAAACCCGACTTAGCCAATAAGCTTGCAATTGATACAAAATATGACCAAATCTTTTTCCATTGCATTAAACATTGACTCAACAAAGTGTAGACATGACCGAAAATGTAAAGAATTTACCCATGACTCAAAATTTTCATAATTTTCAACATTTGAACTAGTCCATGACAAGAATACTGCATTAGAATTGGTCTCCTTATTGATATAATTGTTGGTAGGCTACAAGATGAGAATGTAGTGTTGATAAGCTTTCCCCTTTCCTTCTTCGAAAATTAAAAAAACTAAAAATTGTACTTCTAAATGCATGCCTTATAATGTACTTCAGATATATCTTTTCAATTTATTTCAAATAGCTTCTTCATAACTAATAATCTTCATCGCTTGCTCTTACTATTGTATTTTTCTACTCGATAACATTTTTATCTCTTAACTACCATAAAACACAAAATAAAATAAAATTATGGAATATATTGTTGCGGCTAATATGCTTGCCACGTTCGTGATGTATATGTGTATGATGTATTTGAATTGTGTGGTTCAAATAGTAAAAGAGTACCATATTATATTCACGAATCACGAGTAAAAGAAAATGGCGACAATCTATACAATATAGAGCCAGCCAAACACTTGTACAAACAACCTTTCAGAATGTCGGAAATCTTTAAAATCTTGCTTTATTTCCTTCCACATATGTAGCGAGCACAAAATTTACATTATGTTGCGATAGATCTTTGCATACTTTTTAAAAGTATTTGTATTTTATTGAATTAAAAAATCTAATGCACCATGATTTTTTCAAATTTTTATTCCATTAATGGAGGTACAAAGTGCTGAATTTGAAATGTTATAAAAGAAATTAGTGAACAGCAAATCATTATATAAGACAATTTCAATGACTGGTAAACACCACCTTCCACTGCCATTGTCATAAGAAATCTTAATATTCAAGTTGTATGTATGAAACTTAAGAGATTGACGGCCTTCTTCAATTTCCAATCTTTGCGAAATCAAGGGATTTCTTTCCTTGTAACTTGTTGGTGAGATAATGGCGATTGTAGTCAGCATGAATATACTTGTTGTATAGCTGTGGATGATGTTCATCTATAAACTGTGGCAATGGACCCAATTCCACATTATAACTTGGAGCATGAAATGTAACAATTGATAATCTTTCGTTGTTTGGATTTGTTACAGCTCGGTGTTCCACACTCTTGTATTTCCCATTAGTCAGAACCTGCAGACATCGTCTTCTTCACTTTAGTACAATGTTAAATTTAGTATTGGTTTATAACTATTTTTATATGAATAACTAGTTTTATACAAATATAATATTTATAATGTCCATTGAAACATAATTTTAAAATGATTTATAACTATTTTTATACATTCTAAATTGGGTATATATACCTCTAGCGTGTCTCCTATATTGATAACCAGAGCGCCTGGAATTGGCTCTACAGAAATCCACTGGTTCTTGTTAAGAATTTGTAAGCCTACTGATTCATCATCTTGCAGAAACACAGTAAGAGCACTTCCATCAGAGTGTGCACTTAAGCCTAGAACGAGATCAGGCCTAGAGCAGGGTGGATACAAGTTCATCCGTTGTGCCTGCACATTTTCTCCAAATATTTCTTCAAAAATGTTGGGCTTTAGACCCAAATTCTCAGCGATGAAAGACTGCAAATGTTGGCAGAGTCTAAATACCTCAATTGAATAAGATTCCAATGTATCGCTACAAAAGTCAAGCAGAAAACATCTCAGCATAGATAGTTGACATAAGCCAGCATTACCATTGTAGTATTGCAGGGTATAATATTAATAAAAACATATAACCTGAAATGTAAGGGTTTATCCGGCCAAAGGTTTTGTTTGCGAATAGATTTTGGCATGGTAGCCAGTGCCATCATGTCGCACCAGTCTAGCTTCTGGTCATCTGAGAAGATGAAACCGTGACCATATCCCTGGATTGTGCCCGGCATCATTGCGTACTTCTCTTTCTCTTCCAATGGCAGTTTGAAGAACTCCATCACCACTTTCTTTATTCGCTCCAATAGTCGCCCGTCAATTCCATGATTCAAAACCTGAGAAATTAAAATAAACACACTGCTAAAATTATTGTGGCCATTTAAGTAACAAACATGTTTGTACAGATTATTACCGAACGTTTGGAAACATCTAACGCTTAAATGTTAGCGAGTGGTAAAAAACAGATATATTTAAGCCAACTAACCTGGAAAAAACCCCACTCTTGACAGGCCTTGGAAAGTCTGGCCATCTCATGTTGCCTCGTAGAATGACATCCTGATACAATCTTCCCCATGTCAATAACAGGTATTTGAAGGCCAGCTGGAGCATTTAATGCTGAGCATCCAATCCTCTCTTGTTCGGGTCGAATGTATCTCTCTGGTACAGCCCCGGGCTTGGATTTTACAAGCTCTTGCACGTCATCAGCCTTCAGAGATGAACCCATTTTCACCATTGAAGAACTTGCCATTACACTTGATCTACGTACTCTTTTTTTATGAATTTTTGCAAACCTTATTACTTTATAAAATAAACCTAAATATAACAACTCTATGATATTAACGGTATGTGGGCAAGCATTTATATATTCAATTAAAGCTCAGTTCAATTTGCATCCAATGAAATGCGCCGACCAAGCATAGATTCCTTGCGGTTTTCATCACTGCCACAGTGTCACTTGTCTTTGATTCCATGTACAGCTGTCAATCTCAACTTGATTTTGTTAGAAAGGGTTCTGGTTTTAACCCTACAAGATTCGACCAGGCTTTGACACATTGTCCGCTTCAGTACACCACCGGATCTCCTACAAACTGTCAAATGAAATATTGTAATTGTGTCAAAGGTTGTCAATAGACTCATTTTATTTTTTTGGGAATTATTTTTTTGATTGGTAATACTTGGAAAGGCTCAAGTGCCATTAAAAGAAGATATTACAATGAAGCTAACAACATTCTAAAAAATAGACAACAAAGAGAAAGTGGATAACAAGACACCATACAAGAACAAATCTCGGCCTAAAGCAAAGGAGTGAGATCTTAATGCCATATGCGTTTGGAGCTGAACTCGCTTTGAAGAAATTCTTTTATTTATTTTCGACTCTCTTTTAACTTTTTAATTTCAAAACACCTGAGAAAATCTTGAGATTTGATGCTTTGTGATTTTTTACAAGTATTTTTGGTCTGAAATACAACTCCTCATTAAGAATTACAATCAGAGAAATTATTATAAATAACTTGGTTGATAGTCGAATCTATGGAAAATATTGATTATGTTTCCCTCGGATGAAGGATCGTTTGTATCCGAATGAAATCACTTATCATTCTCATTTTACTTCCACCCACCTCTTCATAATCACTCATTGTTACTTCATTTCCATCCCTCTATTTACACCAGTTCAGGTGTGGCTACCATTCTATCATCCGTCTTTAATGACGACGGGCATCAAAGAAGCAGCCCATTGTCACGTTATCTTCAAGCAGCTTGTCAGCAGATCTGTCTCACTTGTTCCGGAGCTTTCATGACACCACCCTACAATTTCCCTCCTCATGGTTACTTTGTAGCATTCTCGGACTACAACACCCTCCTCTAGAATCACTAGCTTGGTTTGCATATGGTTATGTTTGTTTGGGCCCATTGATGTTTCTTTCTTCACATCGCTCTTCCTTACCTCCGGATTGCCCATAACCAAATACATGTTTTCTTATCCCCTCATTTTCCTTTCAATACTATGTGTCATGTCTATTTTCAATGCTATTACTTGTTTTCAATATTGAATATAGTTGGGAAGAAATGATAGGGTATTGTGTAGAATGGGGATTAGATTTTTGTAAAAGAACACTTATAGGTGTCAAGAATTAGGGGAAATATCCTACTCGAAAAAATCTGGCTCTACACTTGCTTTTATTCAACTAGTAGATTTATGGGAAGATTATGTTGAAGGAAATCCATGCCGCATGGCGAAGGATCCCCATAGAAAGGAAGAGGAAATGGTGATCCCAACTTCATGACCATGAAAATAGCTATGTCAACATTGTCAATAATACGTGAATATATTCAAACAAATTATGAAGATGGTTCCAGTGGTTAAACACCATGTGTCATTTTCCTTGTTTTGTAATCTAGAAAGGCCTTGGCTAGAAAAAACCCACTTTATTCGCCCAATAGTCGCCCATCAATTCCATTTGGTGAGAAATAGTATTAAATGTCCATTTAAGGGGACAAAAAAAAACATTAGAATGAATATGTTTAATCCTTAAACTAGAAACCCATTAATATTGTACACCATCTGTAGGAATTGAGTGCAATGTGTATCACGAAATGTTTGAGTTAATCCCCACACCTAGGTTTTAATCTCCTAATAACCTCATCCATTTAACTCACGTGTTATCATTTATCTTTATCAAATAAACCTAATGACCCTCAATATTAACTGCATTTATATTTTTTTCAAATGCATCAATGGTCATGCCCCGTGCATCGAGGAGAATGTAATGCATCGAGGACTTCCGTTTTCGCCACCTTGGCCTCCTCCCAACCACCCAACCTCTTTGACCGTCATCGCTGACCACCGCGTTTGTTTCTATTGTCGTTACGTGAGGGAGACGGGAGTCGGTGGAGGCGTTTTTCTTCATCGGGATCTCCATTCTCGTCATTCAATGCTTTGGGCGCGGTTTTTTTTTACATGACGGCTTGATGGAGCTTGAAATTATTATAAAGCGAGCGTGTGTGAGGTATTTTCTCCTTGTTTCCTCCAAACGCTTTCCTTCTTCCCTTACTCGGCCGTGAGGAGAATGGAGGGAGTTTTCTTTGTTTGTTTGTGTAGTCGCGTGCCTGTTTCCTTCTGCGGCGCGCGGCTACCAAACTAGCTGAGTGAAGTAGGCACGTTTCCTCCTTTCTTTGGGTGTTGCGGGATGTGTTTTGGTCGAGGATCCACACTATGTGTCACGGCCTGCGGCATAATAACTTAGCCAGGCGGCGGGCATATTGCGAATGATGGTTGAAGCCGTTTGAGTGCTTCCAAACAAGCGAGAATGTCCAGCTATGTTGTTATCTGTGCAGTATCCATGCATCCTCAAATTTGGGATCCTCCTTCAAGACATTTATGTCAAAATCGACTTTGTGACAGTGAGAGTGTTACCAGGAGACTGTGAAATTCTTTTGCAAAGATTCTCTTCGAGACCTTGCTGTTTTTACGATGTAACTCATGGAAGAGAATCTCATAGAGGTGGAGATTTATCATATCAAAATATTCATGAAACCAATTTTGCTTGCAACTATATGAACTTCTTGACGAATAACTAAGTTGGCGAGAATCATAAAGGTTTCTGTTGGAATTACCACACCTTCAAGCTTCATATCGTAAACATTTGAAGAGAGTTTGATGGGCTCGTCCTCAACTATGAAGGAAAAGGTTTATTTATCATTACGGTAGATGCCTTTCAGAGACATGAGCGTGATGTAATCATTATGTCTTGTGTCCGAGCTTCAAATCATGGGGTTCCCAAGCTTCTCTGGTGTGTCATCAGGAATTCTGGTATTCGTCAACACAGTCCTCTCAGTTCGTTCCTTGAAGATCCTTCCAGTCCAATCCTTAAAGGATATTGCCGAATCATTTATGTATATTTTGGGCCTATTCTTTTCTACTTCTTCTGCTAATAATATACAAGTGAATAGCAGGAGTACCCAACTGCTCAGAAGGGAATATTCTAATTCTAATCCCGAAACATCTTCAGAGACTGCTCCAGTTTTGGGGTCCGAGCTTGCCCAATTGCCCCTCATAGCTGATGAAATCAGGCAGAGCCTTCCTGTTGTGCCCTACAAAACACCTGCAAACATTACCCATGTGGTGGAATGCACTGTTTTGTCTGTGTAAGATTGAAGAAGGGGATCAGATAAGGGAACTTCCGTGCTCTCATTTCTTCCACAGAAATTGTCTTGACAAGTGGCTGGATCACCAACAAACAACCTGTCCTCTATGCAGATTCTCCCTCATACCAGAAGAGACTGCTATTAGGCTGAGGAGAAGAGAGCAGGAACTCACAAAAGAGCTCATGTTCTGGTTCTCCTCCTTCCACGGTCATGGATTTCACAGTATGTGGTGGCTAAGGGCTAATTTGGAGCGGTGTTCGGAGGATTTTGGATCTACTTCTGAGAAACCCAGGGATGCATGGCAACAATCTTTGGGAAGAGGAGATAGGGTGTCGCCAGAAGATCAGCGAGGGAATGATAATCGGGTGTCAATGCGACCCGACCGAACTATGGGCAGAGATGCACATTTCGGACTATACAATTGATTTTACGAAGTCAAGAGCATGGCCGTTAACAGAGTTTGGACCTTCAGCAGGCTGAGGAAGAGAAGTTGCGCAGGTTGTGTTGCTGTTGCCCAAGCCCTGGTCGACGTGCTTGTTGGATTGGAAGAATTCTAATCAGGCATGTTAACTATACTCTTTGTAGTAGTTTTCTACCTTCTTTCAGTATCTTGAAATGAATTTTCTTTCCTCTTGAATGGTGCCTAGACTAAATGTTTTCGTGGTTGTTTATATCGCTGCCTGATTGTGTTGGTTGTTCCTTTAAATCTCGTTCCTAGTTCGCTGGTTTTGCTTGGAATGTTCTTTTCCTCTCTTATAGCTTACTCTATTTCATATTTGTCTAAATGGGCTACTGCAATATTGAGTGATGCAGTCTAGTTCGTAGGGAAGGAAACATTATAGAGTTTCGTTTGCTTATATGACTCTCTTTTAAAAGAATTCTGTGATGGTATTTTGTAATTGAAGGCTTACTATATGGAAGGTTAAGCCTTCATATCTCTATTTGCTTGAATGAATACGTATTTCCTGTTTAGGGCTCTCCTGTTTTGCTAAAGGTACATTAATAGTGACATTGTGTTCTAAAACTTGTTTAAGCCTATGGGCATTCCTTACTTTTGTTTAATTAGAAAATGGCATTAGGGTTTTGTTTTAGAACCGTACATGGTTGACTTTTGTACCTAGTTCTAGAGGATGAATAACCTGACATCTATTTTGGCCTCTACGTGTTGAGAAAATTACTATACCTACTACCTGGTTCAAACTCTTGTTTGATTAAAGTAAGGGGAAACATTGTAAGTTTTATTGAATGAAATCTCTACAAATTTTATTAAGGGTCGCAAGCAAGCTATTAATAGCTGGACCGAAACAAAAGTTGTAGGTGAATCCATGGTATTGGACTCGTGAACTCGTTTCCTGTTAGATGACAACTGATTACAGTGATAATATAATAGGTGGTTATTATGTTCATCTGTTTGATATTTGCTAGACATGTCCTTGATAAGCCCACATGGATCGGGTAAAATTTCCATCTTCTATACCATTGGCCAGGAGCTCATAGAACTTCTAGGCCTGACTGCACTGCGTAACCTTCCTGATGGATATGTGTGTTGGTTCCTATTTTTGTGCTTGCACTCGTGGTAGGGTCTTTTGAGTCTGGGGCATCGTTGGTGTTTTACCCTCTGCGTATCGAATCCCCTTTGTTTTCGGACTCGAATATCTTATTCTTCAAACTTGGTTACTAAAAGTCCCATTTTGTGGCCTTGTTAAGGAAATCAATTTTTATTTTATTTTATTACATTTGGCATTGTCGAAATATATAAAAATTATTAACGACTTTTGGGTTTAGCCTTCCCTTATATTATGTAGAGAAGTTGACGATTAGGATAAGGTTTGTTGGTAGAATAATGGCCCTTTTTGTGTCTCCTTTGTATGCTTTTGGAAGAGTGGTTTGTTTTGTTAACTAGTCCTACGTTTAAGAAATCCTATAAGAAGGTAGTGGTAAAACTCCTTGGTTAAAACTGAAACTATAGTTGTTTTTCTTTTAAGGGCGTCGAACCCTAATTATTGCTATGAAGCCTCCCCCTGGGAGATTTGGATAACGTCATTTTGTTTCGCGCCTACGATCATAATTAGTATGTTTTGTCTTCTCTTGGACCCCTTTAGTTGGATGGAGTAAGTTTTGGATTCCAATCACGTAATCCATAGGATTACATGAAGGAGATATCAACACTCTTGACCTTCTTGTTCCTAACCCATAAGGTCTTGCCTTGATTTATGTGATTTTGTTCTTACTGGTATTTTGACTTTCTCCTTGCTGGATGGTTTAGATTTCTTTCTCATGCGAATAATTTTGGAGTTGTGGGTTGTGTTTTAATCCATTTTTGAATTAGAACTTTCCTTTCTTGATATTGTTAAATGTTAGCTTACTGTTGTAATGAGTAGCCTTAACATGCTCAGTTCTCATGAACTGATTCCAGCTAGTATTTGTGCAGATGGATTATGCGAGTAGATTAAAGGAAAGAGTTGTAAAGGTTTCATCAGTGCAATTTATGAAGTTCCTTGTAAAAATGTCCAATGTGAGGTAAATTTTGTAATAGTGCTTGCAAAGGAGTTTAGAAGACCTCTTGCCTTGGGTTGTTCTGAAATTTCGTGATGATGTTGTCTTGTCCTTCTGTAGGTTAACTGGTAAATTACCTTTGTGAGAAATAATATTCAATCTTGACCTTGTTATGAGTATTCTTTTGGTGATATCATTTACAGTCATGGAAATTTTGTAGCATGGCTTGGCTTATTTTGTTACCTTCTTGTTCTTGACCCAAGTGAAATCCAATCTCTTGACTCCTTTGGTTCATGTGCCATGTTGAATGGAAATGTTATAACCGTGGTTTGCGTTCTTGTTAAATAACGATAATTTCTTCTTTCAGGTCATAATGCTTATTGGTTTAGTAACCCTCCATGGTACTAGTATCAATGTTATTCTAGGCATATTTTAGTGGGTTGAAACCCCTTTTTCTAAAGATAATCAAAGATAAAAGAAGAGGAATACATAGATGAATAAATAAAGAAGATAATAATGAAGTTGTATTTGGTTGATAAAATTAAGAGTCTTTAATTGGAAAGAAAGTGTTTATCTAACGATGTAAAAAAAAACCTACCATTGCTAACCTTAAGCTATGGATTAAACATTGTCCTCTTGTTGGGAAACGTTAATTAATTTTAAAAGTAATATCACTGTTGGCTTTTGGGGATATCGGTAGATCTTATCTAGTACAGGAGTTTGAATAAAAACACATTAAGTATAATGCTTCCATGTTGGGAACCCCTGTGTATCCCCGACGAACTTAATCAAGATGATTTCTAAATGAAGCTTTTACCAAAATTCAATTGAACTCTTAAGACTCATTAAAAGACCGGTTAATAACTAAATAGATCATAATAAAATAAATTTATCTTCTCTCTCTAACCATTACCATGGTACCTTGTAGTCCTTGTCTAAGCTATGATAAATTTTTAATTCTTGATCAAAGATGATTAGGGTTCTGAACCTTAACGATACTCCTCTCCTTTTGATCTTACGCTTGCCTCCTTATGCAATGTGGGTATGAAACGAGTTTCAGTAGTGGGGGTTTAGATAGATAGCCTTGTGGAATTGCTTACCTCCTGGTTTTGTAAACAAATTAATCAAGGAATTTTCATATTATAGGTGATCCTAGGATAGTCCTCAAGTTATATAAAAGAAAAGAAACTTAATCCTATAAGAAGAATGGTATGAAACATATCATGAACCTTCTAGAACGTAAGCTAAGAATTGTAAGATGTCTCTAGTAAATCAGTAATCTTAAGAAGATTTTCACAGTGGGATGTCTTCAGCTATAACTATGTAATGTGGTTGGTCTTTTGCCATGTCCTTTCACAAAAGAAAAGTAAATTGTCCTTGATAGGTGTGAACGTTTCCATGCTGCCTTTATGGCCATCCTTGTATCAAGTTGTTCACAGTGTTAGTTGTATCCTTGGTGACGACATGTTGTGTCATGTTATGTGTCAAGCAAGTCAAAAAAAAAAAAGTTATCCTGTATTTCACTGTGTTGTTCGTGTGTGGATTTTTGGGTCGTTACACTTGGTATCAGAGCATAGGTTCATGCTCTCGAACCTATGGGCCGGATTGGTGTTATATGATGATGTTACATGGTGGTGGTGGTGTTACATGATGATACTGATGATGATGATGATGTTGCATGATGGTGGTAGATATTGGAAGAGTAATGTGCTTTAAACGTGATGTGATTATTGTCGTAATTGTGTTTTTGTGAACGCACATGATGTGTATGTCACATTGTGCGTGTTTGTGATCATGTTGATATGTTGGGGATGGGAGTATTCTCTCTCCTTCTTGTGGATTCTATGAAGAGTTCACGTGTGAATTACTATTGTGGCGTGTGAAAAGAATTATAAAGTGGATGACATAGTGTTAGAGCATTGTGGCATATTGTGATATGTGGGTGTATCAATGTGTTGTATGACTAGATTGATGTTAAAAGAAATGAGTTGTATCATGATGTTTTTACCATGTTTTGAAGAAATGTGTGTACCACCTTGTTATGTAGCAATGGATGTTATGTTGAGATGTACTATGTTCATCGTATGTATGACTGTGCAAATATGTAATGCTTCATGTTGTGATTTTGGGTCATACGGTGAGTGTATGAACCCTATCGTATGGTGATTGCACTTTGGGTGCAGAAAGTGGTAAAGTGATGTGTTACACTCAGTGAATGTATGATCGTGATCTACCCTGTATATGTACCATATGTAAGACGTTATGGTAGTTATGTGTGTGCCACCGTTATGTTAGTGATGTTGTTGTATGTTATGTTGTGAACCTTACGCTAACCGATCCTGAGGGAAATCGGTAGAAGTGTATGTTGAGAGTGAGGAATGGTGTACCATGGGTCAATAACTCGAGTCAAAACTCGGTTTAGTAGATAACATGTGATTCTTTCCTCTCTCCCTATGTGGTTGTATGTATGCAACCTAAGTGCAACTATGACTATGTTTAGCCTTGTCGAAGTGGTGGCGGGATGATTCAGATGGAGGTGATGACAGTTGTATTATTGATATGTATTTTACGAGCTGAGGCTCGATGTTCCGAGTGCTAGCAACTCGTTGAGTACCCCTTTGGTGGCTAGATAAGGCCACACAGTTATCGTAATGTGACATTATTATAAGTTGATTTTATTCATAAATTGAGCTTTTTACCTTATTTTGTAAGGACCAGTAGCTTTTCTTGATTGCCATGCTTTACAATTTTGGGCATTTCCTTGGTTTGTGGCACTAACATGGGGATTTTGATACTAACTATGGCTATTTGGCCATTTATTTTTGCTTGATTTTGGGTCTTCTTTTAAATTTGGAATTTTTACCGCCTTGCCCAAGGCTTGTACTTTGCCACTTGGCACTTTGATTGGATTGTTGTGCTGGTTCTATTGTCGTGATGTGTGGAATAGGGTCATGGGATGCACCATGGAATGGTTGGACCTATGGACCCGCTTCGTTGTATAGGGGTACGCCCCAAGGAGTACAGATAACTAGCGGGTTGTTGAACCACGCGTTATTATGTCACTTGGGTTAGGAGTGTTCGAACTCTATGTGTCTTGGACCATAGGGTCAACCGGCCTCCTTGAGGGAGGCATAAGAGTTTGAGGGAGGCATAAGAGTTTGAGGGAGGCATAAGAGACTTGAGGGAGGCATAAGAGTTTGAGGGAGGCATAAGAGACTTGAGGGAGGCATAAGAGACTTGAGGGAGGCATAAGAGTTTGAGGGAGGCATAAGAGTTTGAGGGAGGCTTATGATATTTGTGTGTATGGTTGATGTTTCGGGATATATGTTGAGTTATTGTGATGTTTTGGTAGTGGTATTTTGATGTATGTGTTACTCATGTCAGATGGATATGTGTTGTGATGTTGTGGATATGTCATTGATTCCCTTGTGGACACTATGTACCTGTAGCATGGTTTGGTGTTATGTGAATTTTTTCATCGATGCAATTGAGGAAATGTCTGGTGGATTGTAGTACTCTTTTGGTTTGAGTATTTTGGTATGTCAGTCATTGATGTGTGTCGAGTACTATGTTATGTGGACTGTGCCTATTCCATTCCGTATTTGAGTAACCTTTGTGGTGTAATACAATCTTGAAGTATTTACTTGCGTGCTTGTGAATCTGTAGTCTTGTGAACCTAATAGGGTGTTGTGTTAGCAGTTCATGTTGGGCACCCACCATAAGGAATAAACCAAAACTCTTCAATGATGAAATTTTAAAAGAAATTAAACTAAGAATAATGTTAATGGAAAGAGACTAATGAAAATAATAAATAAGAAAGAACTGCCAATCTTCACAGAACCTTAAAAGTTAAAATTTCTACCAAATGTTCCTAAGGCTACCTTGTGACCGTGCTTTAAATCGACTAAAATTTTAAACCATAGGGTGTGTTGCTTCTTTATCTATTCCTTGTTGCGTACCATTTCTTTTCCGTTGTGTTATGTCGCATCGAGGACGATGCTTTCTTAAGGGGAGGAGAATGTAATGCCCCGTGCATCGAGGAGAATGTAATGCATCGAGGACTTCCATTTCTGCCACCTTGGCCTCCTCCCAACCACCCAACCTGCCGATTGTTGACCACCGCGTTTGTTCTGTCCTTGCGTGAGGGAGACGGGAGTCGGTGGAGGCATTTTTCTTCATCAGGATCTCCTTTTGATTCTGTCATTCAATGCTTTGGGCGCAGTCTGGTTTGACATGACGGCTTGATGGAGCTTCAAGCCAGTGAAGCAGGCGTGTGTGAGGCATTTTCTCCTTGTTTCCTCTTGAACGCTTTCCTTCTTCCTGCCCTGGCCGCGTGAGGAGAATGGAGGGAGTTTTTCTTTGTTTGTTTGTGTAGTCGCGTGCTGTTCTCCTTCGCCATGCCACACACTACTACCAACAAGTGAAGTAGGCGCGTTTCCTCCTTTTCTTTGGGTGTTGCGGGATGTGTTTGGGTCGGGATCCACAAAGCCACGGCTGCGATGATAACTTAAGCCAAGCGGCGGCATATTGCAGGTATGGTTGAAGCCATTTGAGCGCTTCCAAACAAGCAGAATGTCCAGCTATGTTGTTATCTGTGCAGTATCCATGCATCCTCAAATTTGGGATCCTCCTTCAAGACATTTCTGTCAAAATCGACTATGTGACAGTGAGAGTGTTACCAGGAGAGACCTATGATGATTTTAAAATTCTTTTCTATGCAAAGATTCTCTTCGAGACCTTTGTTTTACGATGTAACTCATGGAAGAGAATCTCATAGAGGCGGATCTGTATCATATCAAAATATTCATGAAGCACAATTTGCCTTGCAACTATATGAACTTCTTCAGCGAATCACTAAGTTGGCAGGCATAAAGGTTTCTGTTGGAATTACCACACCTTCAAGCTTCAGCTGAAACGTTTGCACCGAGAGTTTGATTTGCAATCCGAAGGAAAAGGTTTATTTATCATTACGGTAGATGCCTTTCTCTATTATGTCTTGTGTCCTTGAAGATCCTTATTGTCAACACAAATTCCTCCTCTTGTTCGTTCCTTGAAGATCCTTCCAGTCCAATCCTTAAAGGATATTGCCGAATCATTTATGTATATTTTGGGCCTATTCTTTTCTACTTCTTCTGCTAATAATATACAAGTGAATAGCAGGAGTACCCAACTACTCAGAAGGGAATATTCTAATTCTAATCCCGAAACATCTTCGAGAGACTGCTCCATTTTTGGGGTCCGAGCTTTCCCAATTGCCCCCCTCATAGCTGATGAAATCAAGCAGAGCCTTCTGTTGTGCCCTACAAAACACCTGCAAACATTACCCATGTGGTGGAATGCGTTGTTTGTCTGTGTAAGTTTGAAGAAGGGGATCAGATAAGGGAACTTCCGTGCTCTCTTTTCTTCCACAGAAATTGTCTTGACAAGTGGCTGGATCACCAACAAACAACCTATCCTCTATGCAGATTCTCCCTCATACCAGAAGAGACTACTATTAGGCTGAGGAGAAGAGAGCAGGAACTCACAGAAGAGCTCATGTTCTGGTTCTCCTCCTTCCACGGTCATGGATTTCACAGTATGTGGTGGCTAAGGGCTAATTTGGAGCGGTGTTCGGAGGATTTTGGATCTACTTCTGAGAAACCCAGGGATGCATGGCAACAATCTTTGGGAAGAGGAGATAGGGTGTCGCCAGAAGATCAGCGAGGGAATGATAATCGGGTGTCAATGCGACCCGACCGAACTATGGGCAGAGATGCACATTTTGGACTATATAATTGATTTTACGAAGTCAAGAGCATGGCCGTTAATAGAGTTTGGACCTTCAGCAGGCTGAGGAAGAGAAGTTGCGCAGGTTGTGTTGCTATTTCCCGAGCCCTGGTCGACGTGCTTGTTGGATTGGAAGAATTCTAATCAGGCATGTTAACTATACTCTTTGTAGTAGTTTTCTACCTTCTTTCAGTATCTTGAAATGAATTTTCTTTCCTCTTGAATGGCGCCTAGACTAAATGTTTTCGTGGTTGTTTATATCACTGCCTGATTGTGTTGGTTGTTCCTTTAAATCCTCGTTCCTAGTTCGCTGGTTTTGCTTGGAATGTTCTTTTCCTCTCTCTTATAGCTTACTCTATTTCATATTTGTCTAAATGGGCTACTGCAATATTGTGTGATGCAGTCTAGTTCGTAGGGAAGGAAACATTATAGAGTTTCGTTTGCTTATATGACTCTCTTTTAAAAGAATTATGTGATGGTATTTTGTAATTGAAGGCTTACTATATGGAAGGTTAAGCCTTCATATCTCTATTTTCTTGAATGAATACGTATTTCCTGTTTAGGGCTCTCCTTTTTTTGGTAAAGGTACATTAATAGTGACGTTGTGTTCTAAAACTTGTTTAAGCCTGTGGGCATTCCTTACTTTTGTTTAATTAGAAAATGGCATTAGGGTTTTGTTTTAGAACTGTACATGGTTGACTTTTGTACCCAGTTCTAGAGGATGAATAACCCGACATCTATTTTGGCCTCTACGTGTTGAGAAAATTACTATACCTACTACCTGGTTCAAACTCTTGTTTGATTAAAGTAAGGGGGAAACATTGTAAGTTTTATTGAATGAAATCTCTACAAATTTTATTAAGGGTCGCAAGCAAGCTATTAATAGCTGGACCGAAACAAAAGTTGTAGGTGAATCCATGGTATTGGACTCGTGAACTCGTTTCCTGTTAGATGACAGCTGATTACAGTGATAATATAATAGGTGGTTATTATGTTCATCTGTTTGATATTTGCTAGACATGTCCTTGATAAGCCCACATGGATCGGGTAAAATTTCCATCTTCTATACCATTGGCGGGAGCTCATAGAACTTCTAGGCTTGACTGCACTGCGTAACCTTCCTGATGGATATGTGTGTTGGTTCTTATTTTTGTGCTTGCACTCGTGGTAGGGTCCTTTGAGTCTGGGGCATCGTTGGTGTTTTACCCTCTGCGTATCGAATCCCTTTGTTTTCGAACTCGAATATCTTATACTTCAAACTTGGTTACTAAAAGGTCCCATTTTGTGGCCTTGTTAAGGAAATCAATTTTTATTTTAATACTTATTGACATTGTCGAAATATATAAAAATTATTAACGACTTTTGGGTTTAGCCTTCCCTTATATTATGTAGAGAAGTTGACGATTAGGATAAGGTTTGTTGGTAGAATAATGGCCCTTTTTGTGTCTCATTTGTATGCTTTTGGAAGAGTGGATTTGTTTGTTAACTAGTACTACGTTTAAGAAATCCTATAAGAAGGTAGTGGTAAAACTCCTTGGTTAAAACTGAAACTATAGTTGTTTTTCTTTTAAGGGCGTCGAACCCTTATTGCTATGAAGCCTCCCCCTGGGAGATTTGGATAACGTCGTTTTGTTTCGCGCCTACGATCATAATTAGTATGTTTTGTCTTCTCTTGGACCCCTTTAGTTGGATGGAGTAAGTTTTGGATTCCAATCACGTAATCCATAGGATTACATGAAGGAGATATCAACACTCTTGACCTTCTTGTTCCTAACCCATAAGGTCTTGCCTTGATTTATGTGATTTTGTTCTTACTGGTATTTTGACTTTCTCCTTGCTTTGGATGGTTTAGATTTCTTTCTCATCGAATAATTTTGGAGTTGTGAGTTGTGTTTTAATCCATTTTGAATTAGAACTTTCCTTTCTTGATATTGTTAAATGTTAGCTTCTCATTGCAATGAGTAGTCTTAACATGCTTAGTTCTCGCGAACTGATTCCAGCTAGTATTTGTGCAGATGGATTATGCGAGTAGATTAAAGGAAAGAGTTGTAAAGGTTTCATCAGTGCAATTTATGAAGTTCCTTGTAAAAATGTCCAATGTGAGGTAAATTTTGTAATAGTTCTTGCAAAGGAGTTTAGAAGACCTCTTGCCTTGGGTTGTTCTGAAATTTCGTGATGATGTTGTCTTGTCCTTCTGTAGGTTAATTGGTAAATTACCTTTGTGAGAAATAATATTCAATCTTGACCTTGTTATGAGTATTCTTTTGGTGATATCATTTACAGTCATGGAAATTTTGTAGCATGGCTTGGCTTATTTTGTTACCTTCTTGTTCTTGACCCAAGTGAAATCCAATCTCTTGACTCCTTTGGTTCATGTGCCATGTTGAATGGAATTTTTATAACCTTGGTTTGCGTTCTTGTTAAATAACGATAATTTCTTCTTTCAAGTCATAATGCTTATTGGTTTAGTAACCCTCCATGGTACTAGTATCAATGTTATTCTAGGCATATTTTAGTGGGTTGAAACCCCCTTTTTCTAAAGATAATCAAAGATAAAAGAAGAGGAATACATAGATGAATAAATAAAGAAGATAATAATGAAGTTGTATTTGGTTGATAAAATTAAGAGTCTTTAATTGGAAAGAAAGTGTTTATCTAACGATGTAAAAAAAAAAACCTACCATTGCTAACCTTAAGCTATGGATTAAACATTGTCCTCTTGTTGGGAAACGTTAATTAATTTTAAAAGTAATATCACTGTTGGCTTTTGGGGATATCGGTAGATCTTATCTAGTACAGGAGTTTGAATAAAAACACATTAAGTATAATGCTTCCATGTTGGGAACCCCTGTGTATCCCCCGACGAACTTAATCAAGATGATTTCTAAATGAAGCTTTTACCAAAATTCAATTGAACTCTTAAGACTCATTAAAAGACCGGTTAATAACTAAATAGATCATAATAAAATAAATTTATCTTCTCTCTCTAACCATTACCATGGTACCTTGTAGTCCTTGTCTGCTATGATAAATTTTTAATTCTTGATCAAAGATGATTAGGGTTCTGAACCTTAACGATACTCCTCTCCTTTTGATCTTACGCTTGCCTCCTTATGCAATGTGGGTATGAAACGAGTTTCAGTAGTGGGGTTTAGATAGATAGCCTTGTGGAATTGCTTACCTCCTGGTTTTGTAAACAAATTAATCAAGGAATTTTCATATTATAGGTGATCCTAGGATAGTCCTCAAGTTATATAAAAGAAAAGAAACTTAATCCTATAAGAAGAATGGTATGAAACATATCATGAACCTTCTAGAACGTAAGCTAAGAATTGTAAGATGTCTCTAGTAAATCAGTAATCTTAAGAAGATTTTCACAGTGGGATGTCTTCAGCTATAACTATGTAATGTGGTTGGTCTTTTGCCATGTCCTTTCACAAAAGAAAAGTAAATTGTCCTTGATAGGTGTGAACGTTTTTGTGCTGCCTTTATGGCCATCCTTGTATCAAGTTGTTCACAGTGTTAGTTGTATCCTTGGTGACGACATGTTGCGTCATGTTATGTGTCAAGCAAGTCAAAAAAAAAAAAGTTATCCTGTATTTCACTGTGTTGTTTGTGTGTGGATTTTTGGGTAGTTATAGTTCGCGCCTTGCTCTACCAAGCATGACCTTCTCCTCATAATGATTGTCTATATGTAGCCAACCAAAATAACATGTCTTATGGATTGTTATTTCCCAACAATCATTGGGCATCATGCATAAGAAAGGAAAATAATAATTCACATTGACTAATGTAACTAAACATACTCAAGATTATATTTAGGAAATCATTTATATATGCTTGTGATCCAAGCATGCTTGAGGAGTAACTTAAGAGCCAGCATTTCACATGTCAAAGCAAAAATATGAAAATGTACCTAGTAAGGAAATAACATCAACAAAAATCAATTCACATATATAGAGGCCTATATGCCAAACCTAAGTAAAACCAATTAAAATAACAATATAAAAAAATAGGATATGTCATATATGACAGCAAGATAGAGATGGAGCTATACCTTAAAGTTAAAAGATGAAGTAATGAACAAATAGAGGCAAATTTATGGGTTCATCAAGTGATATGGAAATTTTCCATTCAACAATTTTCCATGAAATTCAACAATAGACCTTTTCCTTTTAATTTCCATTAAACAATATGTCTTGAAATCACTTGATTAATATAGTATTGCGAATTGGGTAGAAAGAGAGATGGTAGGAAAGTTTCAAAGGAACCAATAGTGGTTGGTGTTGTAGTTTGTAAAAAAATTGTTTCTATCAAATTTTATAGATAAAAAGTACACACCCAAAAAAATTATAATATTAGTAGAGGTGGTCCTTCAACACCAAATGACATATTTTTCTTTAACTCGTATTCATTCATCCACCCTTGTTTAACACCCTTAGTAAGTGAACAAATGGTTTTATCCATACTTCGCATGGAAGAACTAATGGGAATTTTTGTCTCTCTTTAGTTTTATTTATTTCAGTAGTGTTTTGTCCAACGAATGCAAAGAGGGTCTATATAATAGGCCCATATAATATAGTATGGTATGAATGTATTTTAATTTAGTTGTCCTTTGTTTTTTAAGTGGGAATTACATCATTAGGGGCATCAAAGTGTAAAATTATGGTGAGGTGATTTTTTTTTCTTCGTCTCTGCTGCACCTTGACAAAAGAGGACTCGGTTTCATATGCATTTTCAAGGTCCATAACTCTGCTCCAAGATCATCACAAGGTAACTTCATGCAACAACAAACACATTTTTATCCATATTTCATTTTCATGGTAAATGTAATTTTAGTTTCATCAACAGTATCAAAATTTCCTTGAAATTCATTTAGATTTATGTTTAGTCCATGGTTTGAAATAAAGGGATGCAATATTTAGTCTACATCTAGCTTTAATTTATCATTGCACCCCAGATTTGAGTAGTAAGATTTTGGGTCAATGCCGCTTAATCTTGGCATATTTACTGAGAAAAATGGGCATGGAAATAGTGGCATGTTCGGCATTGATCACTATTGTTTCTTGTGGTTTTGTTGCTCTTATTGCACATTAATCCACCATTATGTGTGCTCTTGTGAATAAATCCCCAATATTATTGTTAATTTATCATTCATGTTGTATTTCTCCTATTGATGAAAGCTAGTGTGGTTCTTCTCATTCATAGAAGCACATGAGGCATTATGTGTTCCACTTTTCTTTGGGCTATTAGGATATAAATATTTCAATTTTTCTACATTGTTCTTGAATAGGTCTAGCTACAATCATGTTTTAGTTGTCTCTAACATGATTCTCTGATAAGTTTCGGTTTCTTATTACTTGTTATCTTAGAATCACCATACCCCGGGTTTGAACAAGTGTGTATTCTTGAACTCACGATGTGACCGGATAACATGGGTACTATCTCCAAGTTGTGGGACTTGCTACTTGAGATAAACCTCCGTATAAATTTGGTTCTTGCTCCTAAACTACCCGTCACAATCTACATCAGTAATCAGAAAAACTATCTAGTCCTACTATAAATTTCCAAGGGACTAGGAGAGAGATTTCATGAAAATAAAGCCTACACTAAAGTGGTGATACACCAAAGAAGGAGAGTGTGAGAATATTGTCCAACGTGTGAAAAATAGAAGTAAAGTGCATACTAGAAGGGGTGATAACAGTTCTCCACATTCCAACAAATGCATTCACAACAATATTCCATAGATGAAAATAAAATGAATCCTTGCAAGATTATAAGATAGACACAATATATTTGTAATACGTTTGAAAGGGAAAGAAGAATGCAAACAACACAACAGGGGAAGAATTATCCACAAACTTGTATCTATTGCTTCATGGTATGAAAAATCCTATCTATTAGAGAATAAGGGCCTATGTCACCATAAATGGAGACCACTACAAGGGCTTGTGGCACATTGGCTTCACAAAAAAAAATTGAAAGATTTTTGCTACTCAAAACTATCTTCTTTTACAATGAGCCCAACACTCAAATTTATAGAATTTTGAGAGGAGAGAGAGGGGGGGACTATAAAATGTAACGACCCATAAATCACACACACGAACAACATAGTGAAATACAGGATAACTTTTTTTTTTTGACTTGCTTGACACATAACATGACGCAACATGTCGTCACCAAGGATACAACTAACATTGTGAACAACTTGATACAAGGATGGCCATAAAGGCAGCACGGAAACGTTCACACCTATCAAGGACAATACATTTTTTTCTTTTTTCAAGAAAACATAGAAGTCCAATCACAGAATACACTTACAGTTAGGGCCAACCACAATGAGATATTCTTGAGGGTTATTTATTTTAAAAGGACATCTTGCAATTCTTAGCTTACGTTTTCAAGGAGGCTCAAGATATGATTCGTATAATTCAACTTGCCAAGCCAAGTTTATTCCTTTGACTCTGAGTAATTATCTTTAAATCTTCTCTATTATGAAATTTATTTTCTTAATTCGTTTATCAAGAAAAAAGAGTATTTAAATTCCACAAGGCCATCTGCTCACCACTAACACTACTAAGATTCGTTCTTGCCCACAAGACAACATGGTTTTAAGTTCAACACACTTAAGAGAAGAGATAAAAGGTGCCTTGAAAAAGGGGTTAGAGGGAGAAGGTCGAGATGGAACATCTTTAGGACCTCATTAGTTATTGCCAGTATTTAATTGAAGCTAGGGCTCTTAACCAGAATTATCAACAACTTTACTTAGGCTTCACTAAAAGTATTAACAAGGAGTAAAAATTTACTTTCCAAATGGCGGTGAGAAAGATGGTGAGGTATCCAATTTGTTTTCTCTGGCTTATTAAATCTTATCATCTTCAAACAACTAACAGTTCATTTCACCTTAGGGTCATTTTACAAATTTCACCATAAAAGGAATAATGTTCACTAGAGGAGCTAGGGTTATCATGTTATAAAGTTTACCTGCAATGATAGTCTTGCCCTTGATTACTTAAAGAATTTCTTGCTCTCAAGTTGGTGACCCCTACGTTACTTTATTTGAATACAACTTTTAATTTAACTTCCAGAAGTATTAAACAATCCCATGTTAGTTTACTTATGACACTTTATTACTAAGTCATGTCAAGGTTTAAATCAAGAGTTATTCTCAAGGCAAGGTTGTAGCAACACTCATTTACAAGAACAAAACAAGATTACATCAATTCTTAAAATACTGATACTCCAACAAAGTCACTCAACAACAATAACCAAATTTTCTTATAATTTCAATGATGGTCAAACAATACAAGGTTTCCAAAGTTCAGATGACAAATTCCACAATACTTTATACTAAGACATTAATCCTCTTTTAAACTTTCCACTGGACGTTAACAATAGTTGAACAACATAAAAAGGTTTTGAGCAAAGGATCTTCTCAACTGAGGTTGATGACAAAAGTCTACAAATCTATCCCTCATCTACATGCAAAATCCATCTGCAGCAAATTTTCTACAAGAGTCAGTTCACGAGAACTGAGCAAGATAAGGCTACACAAACCCACCATAACTGTTATCTATCAAAATCATGAAAAGAAGCACTTTATTACAAGAATTTGGGTCAAACCTCTAAACACTATCAACACATCAAGTTATAATAAAATCTCCATCATGCCAATCAAAGAAGAAGACCATGTACTTCCGTTAGGAGTAAAGACGACGAAAATATAACAACCGAAAGAGAAAGGCCCTTGGCCCTATAAGGAGAAATAACCAATCTAACAAAGTAGGATTCCCACCAAGTAAATAATTAAATAACAATCACAAGAGTGCGATTTGATATAAAGTACCAACCATCCAGAATTTTGTCACAGGTACCAAATGCATAGGTTATAATATTATATTTCTAGAAGAACAAGAGTTGATTGGCCCAAGAAAAGGGAAACCACGGTTTCAAGAATTAACACAAAAAGCCATGTATAAATGAGTTTCAAACCTGAAATCACATAGAGTATCCACACAACATAAGTTTCGAAGCATAAGCAAAGTAAACTAGTTTTGGCCACTAACTCCAAGAGACTTCCCAATCATTCAAGAAGGCCAATGCCTTGTAGACTAGTAGCAATCACGCGAGAGAAGAAAAAGAGTCCATCAACCAAGAGTATATGAACATGTCATCAACAACTTTTATAATCCTAAAAATTTACAACACTCCACATCAATTATTAGAGTTCAGTTAATTTAAAATAAATTTCCTATTTCCCAAAACAACAATATTTTTAAGGCAACCCTTGGTAACATAGACAACCATTCAAACAAAGGTACAACATAAACTACTAAGTTCCATTATCAAAACAGCTCCTTCTGCTATAGCTCCATCATACTATTGATTGCATGAAAGTTTTTTCCCAAGGTTGACAACATTCAAGGCAATTTTCATCACAAAACATTAAGGTACATATGTGCATATAAGCTGTCCAATCCTAATTAACAACACAGTCATAATAAATGGGAGGAAACACAAGTTAGAAGACTAGATTATTTCACCAACAACCTTCCGAGAGGGAAGAAGACCAAAATAATTCCAGAAATAGCGGGGGTACTAGAGTTGCACGATTAAGACCTCGAACATAGCTAAATAAAAAAACTAGTTATGATTCAAGATGAAGGGGGCAGTCAAAGTACCTCCTAAGAATGGCTATAAAACCTAGGAACTAGGCTGAAGCTACGTAGGAGTCTAAACACTCGAGGTTGAAACACGATGCATGCAAACTAAAACATTCTAAAAGTTTTAACACCGAATCTCTAACCTGAAATAGTCCAAGCGTTGATTACACTAATCCTACAACCTTTCCTTTTCGATGCCAAAAGGGTTGTTAGGTGGCTTGAGAGATCATTAACAATTTATGTCAAAAGACAAAGAAGGACAGCCTTGGTTGATAGGAAGGAACTTCATAGTTATTGCACGCTTACAATAACGACTGCTAAAAACTAGCTGGAACAAATAATAACTGGAACTCTATCATAGAGAAGAGTACATATATATATATAAAGGAAGATCGATCACTCGAGCAAGAGAAACATAACATTCAGGGGAAAGGGCACACGCATCCTTTCGACCAACATACTGTCAACGATAAAAGCTAAAACAAGAAGAAACAAGCAGAAAGGGGAAATCTCCCATCATGACATCCAACTGACAATTCAATGCAAGGAAAAGTGGTTCGATTTCACAATAATTTTAAATAAAATAACAGTAGAAAGGTGTAGAAATATCTTGCCTGTTTCTCCAGCTTCAACAGGTCGTACAGACTCCGCACGGGTCAGCATAAGAACTATAGGTACTAGAATCCGGGTGCACCAGTTCTAAGCGGTCCACAATCACGATCCGCGAGACCATGCAATTGAAGAGGATTTTTGTCAAATAGTTCATGAGCATTGTTGTATTCGAAGTGACTCCATGCACTTGTGCTCAACTATTGCTTTCCTTGAGCTTTTACTTCTTGTGGGATTCGACAACCAACTCACATACCCTATACGTGCTACCACAAACACAAGTGATCTACACAAGGCTGGAGGAGATATATTCAGAGAAGAACCTAGCAATGGTGTCACGGCAAGCAAAGGTTGTAGGAGATGGATTTACCCAAGTTACTCAAATTTGTTTCAACTTCCCATGCCTCCAACAAACCCATTCCAAAACATATCATGCAATCCTTGTTGTCCTTGGCCATATTTCACTCAGGAATTTTGTCAAACAGTATGGGTGTCTTATGCTTGCTTCCCTTTTGCATAAGTATCTACCAACGCCCAACAAACAAAGCATTTGACACAGCCTTGTACCTTCTCCATTATTTTCCAAGTTTCCAAGGTGTCTCAACCCACCCAATTTGTCCACAACCAACAATCATTGCTGTCCAAAAGACCACATTTCTTTCAAGTTTTTCCCAAACCATCCGAACACTTCGCTGAGCATCCAGTATCAGGAGTAAAATCCGTCTTAAGACAGTTATGTGCCCAGGACACTAGCAGATACAACAAGCAACAAAAATCTCTTTTTCAAAAGCATTGGAGAGTGTCCATTCCCTGTTCAAACAATCCCACTTTGGTATAGGCGTGGAGATGCTATCAAAGGTTATGGATTTTGGCTTTACACCTGCTCTTTACATTTTCTTGTAAGTTTATAAAGCCATTTCAACATATCCATACTATACAGAGCCTGCAGAAGTAGACAAAAACACACCCCTCTCCAGCCCCAAAGGCACCCATTGCAATACTATCAAGATAATATGGCACAACACCCCCGACCCACAGAAAGTGAAAACAGTGGGTTACAACATCAGATTCAGAAGTACATATTTCAGAAGAGAAGCAATCTTCACTTCTGCTTATGCTTTCATGTCTAAAGGTTGCAGAGGCAGCCCTTTTACCACTTTGGAGAAAAAGCATGGCATCTTCCATCATACCCAAATGGCAACATGCCTGTCCAAGAATCAGGTGCTTCCATTCCTCTCGTCACCATTACATATACAATAGCCATCTCCCTCTACAAAACCCCAGTCAGCAGCTCATGAAGCAGGCATTTCAGCTGCAGCTTGTAGGTGTGATAATTCCACAGAAACCTTTATGCCTGCCAAATTAGTGACTCATTGAAGAAGCTCACATAATTGCAAAGAAAAATGTGCTTCAGAATATTCTGATATGAAACAGATCCACGCCTATGAGATACTCTTCCATGAGTTACAACGTAAAACAAGTAAGAAAACAATAGAGAATCTTAGCAATAAATTTCATCAGGTCTCCTGGTAACTCTCTCACTGTCACAGTCAATTTTGATAAAAATACCTTGAAGGAGAATCCTGAATTGAGGATGCAGTCGATACTGAACAGCTAACAACATAGTTGGATGACTTGCTTGCTGGAAGTGCTCACAACAGCTTCTACTACTCTACAACATGCCTGCTGCCTGGCTATTTACTGTGCAGGCCGTGCTGTGGATCTCCGACCAGAACACAACTCGCAGCACCCAATGAACGTGGAGGTAACACGCCTTCTTCCCTAGCCTGCAGCTTCATCTATACCCGCCATATCGAACCCACGTGACCAGCAGGGAAGGCGCCCAAGGTGGAACTAGAAAGACAAACGCCTGGACAGAACAGGTTTCGATGGGCTCTCTGCCCACGCAACCAGGAAAGACACCTCTCAACCATTTCACGCGCAGTCTATCCAAGAGGTAGAGAAACGTGCCAGGAGAAAGAAACGCCCAAGAAAAATGCACCCAACACCCACCTGTACGCATTGAAAGAGAATCAGAACGAGATCATGGTGAAGGAAGTCAAGGCTCCACCGACTCCCACTGTCTCACACCAAACAGGACATTACAAGTTCATTTAAGATGTGACAAGAAATGTCACCCATCCGCCAGCTAACCAGGGAGAAAATAATGCGCTTCAACCACTACCAAAAACAATAAGAAAATACAGTCTATATCTCCTCATGTCTATCCCTGTCACATCTATAAACCAACGTGGGAGGAAAGCAATGGGAGCAACAATAAGTTCACCTCGAAATTAAGCATTGCAACGAGGCACTACATAAAAATCCTGAAATTTTTCTTCTTGCCACTTGAAATAGGTGGTAAATGAAGTGAAATGATGTCTTTTTTGTAGAAGGCTCATCATGTTGTCCCATGACTTGTAGAGTGAGAAATGTTTACTTATGCTTCATTTAATGCACCCCAACTACCAAATAAAACATTGTTCTAAAATGGGTTCACTTTCTATGAAATAACCATCAATTCTTTGTCAAATCCTAAATTTATATATTTTTGTGCATCGAGACTTGGAGCCATGAGTCCAATGGTATAAATTTTGTGCGTTTTCATTGAGAAATGCAAAAGTTACGACCTTTTGAGTGTGCACACTATTTTGGGTTTACTGCATTTCTGTCATTTGACGGGAGAAGATATTTTAATTGACTAAAGTTGGATATGTGTTAGGAAATAAGGGATAAACTTTGCGGAATAATCCCTCACAAAATCGTAACAGTAGAAACTAATATGAAGAAAAATATTACAGATCTTAAATAAAAGTGTAGAATAAAATAACACAACACAAAGAGACAATATTTAATGTGGTTCACCCAATACAAGATATGTCCACCAAGAATCACTTGCTCAAATTTTATTACAAGCCATTGCTCTCTCAATACAATACCCAAATATGTTTAGAGCTATGCTCAACAAACTCTACGAAATCACACCCGAATTCAAAACACATCTCGTAATGTTACATGATGCCTACCATATGTATAAAACCATATAAGTAGACAACTTCTTAAGCACTTTTACAAACCGTGGGTATTAAAACCATGGGTGAAAACCTTCCCATAAACCTGTGGGTCAAAAAGCCTACCCATATGAGAAATAACACTTTTCTTGATATATCGACACGTTTTAAGTGGAAAGTGTACATTAATCTTAGTGTAGAGTCTTCAACACTTTCTCACATGAAAACAAGCTCCATAACCTAACAATCTCCCACTTAGAGACTAGTTTTCATCTGAGAAAACTTCTCAACCCTTCACTAGTTTCCGTGAAGGCCAACCAAAGTTGAACACAACTTCGTTTTTCCCTTGTGACCACCTTGGTCATCATGTCTATAGGATTTTGACTGGTATGAATCTTCTCCAACTTCAATTTTCCTTCCCCCAAAGTTTTCTGATGAAATGGTACCTTAACTTTATATGATTCTTCCTAGAGTGGAAAGCGAGTTTTTAGCTAGGTGTATAGCACTTTGACTACCACTACGCAACTTTCCTTCCTCTTACTTATGCCCTAACTCCTCAAGCAATTGCTATAACCAAATCATTTCTTTTCTTTCCTCTATGGAAGCAACATACTCACCTCACCTTTGTGGTTAACAAAGCCACCAACTTATGTAGTTGTGAAATCCATCTTACCAATGTCCCACCTAAAGTGTAAATAAAACCTATTGTGCTCCTCTTGATGTCTACATCTCTAGCCATAACAAAATCTACATAACCACACAAAGTGGTGTCTCGATCTATTGTATCGAAATTTTTCCCCATGGTCCCTCTCAAATCTCAAGGATCCAATTTACTACCTCGCTAGTGATCTCTACCTGGATCACTCATAAATCTACTCACCTCTCCCAAAGGTGCATGGGCAATATTAGGGTGGTGCACACCATGGCGTACATCAAACTACCAACTGCTGATGAGTAAGGTACCTCGAACATCTGGTTTCTCTCCTACATTGTCTTGGGACACCACTCTTGTTATCCAAAATTCACCCCTCGAGGTAAATTTGATAACATGCATCAAATTCTCAAGTCCCAGGCAAATAGATTGAGTCAGGGAAAAAATTTCATGTTTCTAGGGTCCCCTCATATTTTTCTAACTCCCCTGTCCAAGGAGAAGAGAGAAAGTTCTGAGGAAAGGTAAGAAAAATTGCAAAAAACAGGCTCGGGCCAGAAAAAATCATGAAAAATGGCTAAGTCCTAGTCCTCGCAACAGTCGGGACAGTTGGGACAAAAGGACGCGAACCGGCCGAAAGGCCGCCAGGCGGTCTGCGCAGCATTTGGGACATTTGGAACAAAGGGACGCGCGGGACGCGAAATCTGAACTGGCCGAAAAATGGAAAAAATTGACTAACTGTTGAAACAGCGATGCAGGACATCTGGGCAATTAGGTATGCGAACAGCGAACCGGCCGGATCGGCCGAAATGAGAACTTTCGTTCCGGGACAGTTGGGACAAAAGGGCGTGAACCGGCCGAACCGGGCGAATCGGGAAAATTTGTCCCAAATAGTCCAAGACAGCTTGGGCCGAGAAATCGCAAACCGGCCGGATTGGCGAAATGAGAACAAACAATCACGGAAGCAAGTGGGACAAAGGGACGCGCGGGGCGGATAAATGCCGAAGGAGCCAAAAGCCAATCGATCACGCCACGTGTCACTAGCGAGAAAAGGGACATGGAAGCCCATTTCAGGTGGTTTGGAAGGATTTTTCCCGTGCAGCACCGGGACATTTGGAACAAAGGGGCCTGCGGACGCCGAAAAGCAAGGCTTACCAAGGCGTAGAGAAGAAAAGTCAACGTTTGGCTCATGAAACTTCAAACGGCCATAACTTTTGACTTGAGCTCGATTTTCATAAAATTGGACTTTCTGGAATGAGAATGATGTCCTCTACACCAAAAATAAACATATTTACTCCAGTCAGTCAATGCTCATTCCCGTCAAATGACAGAAAACGCCCGCCAGACCCAAAATAGTTGCTGCACTCAGAAGGCCATAACTTTTGCATTTCTCAACGAAATCACACAAAACTGGTACCGTTGGAATCGTGGTTCCAAGCCCGATGCAAAAAAATTAAGAAATTTTAGATTTGATCAGAAATTGATTGAGATTTTTAAGAAAACGTGGCCGGGTTCAGAACAATGTTTTATTTGGTAGCTGGGAGTGCAATTAAGAGGCATGGTCATCATTCTTTCTCTGCTGCAGCACATGGGATAGTATGGGGAGCCTTTTGAAAGTAATGTATAACCATTTCACTCAATTTAATGCCTCTTACAGGTGGTTGAAGGACATATTTTGGGATTTCCATTTTCCCTTCTCTTTTCCTTCTCATTTTTCTATAAATTGGAGTGTTGGGCTCATTGTAAAAAGAGAGTTTTTGGGTATCAAAGCTCTTCCAAAATTGATTTGTGAAGCTAGTGTGTTGCAGGCCCTTGTAGTGGACTCCTTGCATGGTGATCCAGGCCCTTATCTTGTAATAGATTGAACTGTGCATATCATGAAGCAATAAAATACCGGTTGTGGATGTATCTTCCCCTCACGCCGTGTGTTTCTTGCATTCTTCTTGCCCCTTTGATCTTTCTATAATAATATTGTGTCTATTTATTATGTTCTTGCAGGAATTCATTATCATTGTGTATGCTTGGAATATTGTTGTGAATGCATTTTGCTAGATTATGGAGAACTGTCATCACCTCTTCTAGTGTGCACTTTCCCTCTGTATTTCACACATTTGGAGACTACTCTCACACCCTCCTTTTCTGGTGTATCACCGCTTTAGTGTAGGATTTCATTTTATGCATTCTCTCTCCCTGGTCCCTTGGAAATTTAGATTAGAACAGTTAGCTTATCCTGCATTAGAGTAGATTGTGGCAGGTAGTTTAGGAGCAAGAACCAACTTTCTCTGGAGGTCTATCTCAAGTAGCAAGTCCCATAACTTGGAGATAGTACCCATGTTATCCAATCACACCGTGAGTTCAAGTATATGCACTTGTACAAACATAAGGGTGCTGTGATTCGGTGATAACAACTCCTTTGATAACTTGAAATGGCCTGCCAAAGGAGTCCCAACCAGTTTAGCATCCTGCATATTAAACCTCTCCAAGACCTTATTAATGTATTCTTTTTGAGATAAAGTCAGCTTCCATTCCTTCCTATCCCGAGATATCCTCATACCAAGGATTTTTTTGACTACCCCCAAATCCTTCATAGTAAAGGATTCACTAAGCTGCTTCTTGAGAACTTTTATTTCCTGCATGTTTTTACCTACAACCAACATGTCATCCACATACAGACACATGATAATATAACTGGCATCCTCAAATTTCCTTGTATACACGCAATGGTTAGAATGACATCTAATATAACCTTGCTTCGTCATGAAGCTATCAAATTTCTTATACCATTAACATGGATCTTGTTTCAAGCCATACAAGCTCTTCTTTAGTTTGCACACCATCTCCTCTTTACCTTTGACCTCATAGCCCTCTAGTTGCTACATATATAGTTCCTCCTCCAAATCACCATGGAGAAATGTAGTCTTTACATCGAGATGTTCTAAGTGCAAGTATTCTATTGTAACTATTTCTAGAACAATTTTAATAGAAATCATTTTTACTACGGAGAGGAAAAATCTCATCAAAACCTATACCTTTTTTCGTGCAAACACCTTGACCACCAATCGGGCCTTATATCTTTTCTTTCCTCCATCCTCTTTGACTCTAAACACCCACTTGTTCTCAGTAATGATCTTTTACCTTTTGGTAGCTTTACTAAATCCCGTGTTTGGATATCCATGAGAGCATAATGCTCCTCATCCATGGCTTACTCCCGCTTCTTCCCGGCATCTACCGCATTGCTTCATCAAAGCTCTTTGGCTCTCCACTATCAGTGAGTAATAAATAATAAAGAGAAGGAGAAAAATGTTTAGGCTCTCTTCTTACCCTAGAATACCTCCTCAATATAGGAGTTTGGGGTTCTTATTGAGGAGGTTCTTGAACTGATTCATGTGTCACTTTCCCATTCGGAAGATCCTCTACCGCTGCATATTCTTTCTTGGATTATTCCCTATTTTCCATGAATCGATGCTTATACATGACTTTCTCATTAAAGACCACATCCCTAGATCAAATGATTTTCTTGTCCTTAATACTCCAACATTTATATCCAAATTCATCACCACCATAACCAATGAAAGTACATTTTTCTGATTTAGCCTTTAACTTGGTCTTATCATCCTTGCCTATATGGACAAACACCTCACATACAAAGAATCTAAGAAATGAATAATCAACTTTCTTACCATAACAAGCCTCCTCAGGTATGCCTCCATCCAAGGCACTTGAAGGTCCTCTATTTATCAAGTACACAATTGTGCTCACCACTTCTTTCCAAAAAGAAAGAGGCGGTCCTACATGTAGCCTCATGCTCCTAACACATTCCATTATTTTTTTTTCATCCTTTCGATACCTCATTCTCGCTATGTGGATTTCATGGAACTGTCTATTTCCTACATATTCCATTATTAGAATAATAATCATCAAATTCAATGTTGCAATACTCCCCTCCATTATCTCGATCTAAGACATTTTAGCTTAAGAATCTGTTTCATTCTCTACTAAGGATTTCCATTTAAAAAAGTGTCAAATACATCAGATTTGTTTCTAATACAATAAACCCAAAATTTCCTCGTTGCATCGTCAATAAAAGTAATATAATAAATTGAACTGCAAGTGATGATACTACCTAAGTTGGCCCTGACACATCAAAATGCACCAGCTCTAACTTACTCTCTTTCTTTTGTAGGTCCAACCCGAGAAACCTTACTCACTACTATTTCCCATATATGCAGTCCTCACAAAGCTTTAAACATGTATCTCGTATATCTGAGAAAATCCTTCTTTATGATCTCCATGCCCTTATGGCTCATATGACCGAGCCTATAATGCCACAATGTTGTATCTACTTCTGAAGCCACAATACTACAAACATTAGTGCTATAAGTTGTTAAATACAAGGTTCCAACCTTCTTACTTCTTGCCACCACAAGATCACCCTCGGTAACCTTACAAGAGTTTTCTATAAATATCACAAGATAACCATCACTTCCCAACTCTCCCGCCGATATCAAAATATGTCTTAATGTTGGCACATGTCTAACATCCTTCAATAGCTAAGTATTCCCATTACGCATCTTAACTTGAATAAATTTTTTTCCAAATATGCTACAAGGCTCATCATCACCAAGAAAAACATGCCCAAAATCACCTTGAACATAATCAACAAAATAATGCCTATGTGGAGAATCATGGAAAGAAGCCCCCGAATCTAAAACCCAAGATTTAGTAATATTATGCAAGGAAATAATCAAAGCATCCTAACAAACATTACCCATTGCCACATTTTCCTCCTTGTTTTCTTCTTGTCTCAAGCTCCCAACAGTCCTTCTTTGCATGCACATACTTTCCACAATGCCAACATACTATCTTACTTTTGGATTTTGACCTTACCCGATCCTTTGATTTTCCACGATTTACTCTATTCTTATGTCTCCCTCTAGTTTCCACTGTCAAAGCATTCCCTAAAGTAGAAGATTCCCTAGAGATTTTTCCTTGCATTTCCTCACTTAGAATCACCCCTACAACATTCTCAAACTTCAACTTTGAGTTATCTAGAACCGAGTTGCTTACCGCCATTACCGAGGTTATTCTAATTCTCGGGTAAAGAGCACCTGAAACTAATAAAGCCCTAACTTCTCCATCAAATTCTATTGTGACCAAAGCTAAGATATTCAAAACCATATTAAAATCATTTAAATGATCTACTATTGAACCATATCATACATCTTCATATTAAAAAAAAATCATTAAAAATATTTTATTAGAAGTAGAGAGTTTTTCATACAACTTCCTAATGCATCCATCAGTTCTTTTGCACTCTTTTCCTTTGAAACATTAAATAATACCAAAGATGCAAGACACAAATGGATTGTCCCAAGTACCTTCCTATCTAGCTAATCCCATTATGCATCTATCATGCTCGAGGGTTTGTTCATCTTATCAAACACCAAAATATAAAGATCCTTATGATAAAGGTAATCTTCCATCTGCATCTCTTCCAAAGACTGAAATTTTGCCCATTGAATTTATCAACCCTAGATCTTCCATCATTTGTTATAGCTCCCACTCAAGATAAAAAAAAATTGTGATTGAACACTTCACTAAACCAAACCAGTCGATACCAATTGTTAGGAAATACAGGAGAGAATGCGGTTAGGAGGTAACCACCTGTAACTGAAAGGTTGGTTACATGTAGTTAAACTACACAATGTATTAATCATGCCAAAATTCCCCCCCTTAATACATTGTTTTTACAAATATACCCCTAAATCGTTGTCGTCGTCATCCCCAGATTCATCATCTTGTTACATCGTGACATGTCCTATCTACTTCTTGCAACAAGGACTTTATCTAGATTTTATTGAATCTCTATGATAGATGTGCTCTTGTTTGTAAAAAAATAGATGAAGAAGTGATCTTGAAAGATTGTGTGTTTCACCATAGATGTTTCCGAGGGCATTTAATCTCACATTTTTCATCCGGATCGACACAACTCTTCCCCATCTATATGTCGAACAGGACTTAGTCCATTATGTCCTTGAATTGCAAGTTTTAGAGACTGCAAAGAGTAGATACCGATGCTCTTGTGGGCTTGATTTTGGTTCTCTCAAATGTGACATGTCTCTATGTTTGCTTGCAATGTTGCTAACATCTTTTGGCACAAATTTCATGCTCTCGATCATTACACATGGGATCATAGGTTCGTTGTTCGCGTCCATCTCTAATAGCAAATTTGATGAATGAATGAAGGGGCTTAATCTCATTTTGTTCCGATTTGATTCAAACAAATTCCACATGTCTCTTGATCTTTTGTACGATGCACTTGCTAATGTATTGCTTGGTTTAAAAAATAGTTGAGAAGATGTTGGGGAAGGAGTCTACCAACACACACTGGCTTTCGATGGTTGATGCCACTCATGCCAAACTCCACACAGTGCTTATAAGTTGGTCAGTGGTCATTGCCACATGCTCTCTTCTCCCTCTTTGGTGACTGATTCTTCTTTTTGAATTCTTGAACTGCGGGCTTGTACCACGGGTTTCCTCCTCTGAGTACGCTCACACGCCTGACTATTTACTCTTCTGGTCACTGTTGTTTCCTCACACGCCGAGAAATGGTCGTTGATGGGATAACTCGCAGTGATCGATGTCACATTTCCAGACATGAAATACAACAACAAAATTCTCCATGTTGTCACTATGCATAGGTATAGTCCTCTCATTAATTCACTCATCAAATAAAACACATGCTTCTTCAATCGCTTCTTCTTCAACGTAGACCTCCTTATTATTTACTGGTCACTATAATTTCAATGCGGACTTTGCAAGTCACTGCAACTTATCCTTTCACGAAAGAAATAAAGGAAACTTCCAATGATAGACTCTACAAGGTTAGGAAACTTCCACGCAACTAACACTCTGCCAAAGAAAGACAACAAATGCTAAAAGTGGTGAAGATCTTCACGTTTTTTGCACCAATTTCCGAATAATAGGTCTGCACCGCTATTCCAAAATGCCAAAGCAAAAGTTTGCAGGCTGCCACGCACAAGGTCCAACTAGGAAACTTCCAAATTAAAAAAAAACTTACATGTGTAGGGAGAGTAGCAACACCAGATCCAAAACAAGTCTTCACGCAGAGATTGGTGGGAAGTCAGGACAGGTCACGTTTTATTCCTCCACACTCTTGCACCAAACAAAATTTATCCTCCACGCTACTCTAGTGTGCTACTCCCACTTCCATGCTCTGATACCATTGTTGGCTCAGGAGAAGAGTAAAAATGTCAGAATAATTTTATTCACATTGAGGAGTGAATAAACACAGGAGAGTGCGGTTAGGAGGTAACCGCCTATAACTAAAAGGTCGGTTACATGTAGTTAGACTACACAATGTATTAATTATGCCAACACAATGAAAAAATATGGAGTATTGACAACATGTCACCATGTAAACACGTGTATTCGTATGTTCTTTGTTTTTGTAGTTTGTTAGGAGGTCCCAATTGGGAGTGACCTTAAAAGTGACCTTGGGAATGTTTTTAAATTTTCCTTGTTGATTTTATTTAATTGTGAGTTATTGTATTTTTATTTTCATATGGATTTACTTTTATTAATTATTTTTAGTACCCCTCTTAAATTAATTTAAAAGTATTTATATAGTGCTAATCGGATGTGACAGAAAGGAGGGAAATAAATGTGAGATTGTATCCTTAATGCATGTTGGCTTGGAATTAATTTAATTTGTTTTGGGGTAGTGTGTACTCAATCTTCAATGTGAAATTTGGATTTTAACATTTTAGGCTATTTCTAAGACTTGTGTAAAGTCACCCACCCACCTAGCCTATAATGTGAGGGACTTATTTTAGGTCCTATTTTGTGTTTTAATGAAGGAAAAGGGAAATTAATTGCACTTTTCTTACATGGGTAATTAATTTGATCCTTAAGGGGTGTGGGTTGGGTTGAGTGTGTAAGAGGGTGGTCATTTCACCAACCACCTATTTATTACTCTTTGGGGTTTGGGTTTGACCTTGGTTATGTGGGATATGTTAGTGAAAAATCAAAACACCCCGGAATGGCCCGAGTATGAAATGGGTCATTCGTTGTGATTGCACAACATTTGACCATCTTCCAAGTCGTGGGACTGTAAAACTTGAGATGGACCTCCAGAGAAGGCTTGTTCCTACTTCCTAATCTACCTACCACAAGCTACTCCAAAGTCAGAGCACAACTAATCTATCATAATCTAACCATTCCAAGGAGATAGGGAGAGAGGGGTGAAAGAGAGCCTACACTAAATGGTGATACACTAGAAAAGGAAGTGACTCGATCATGAATCAAACTGCTCGAAGTGGAGAGAGGTGATCAATTGAGAGGGTGGAAAAGGTGCACCAAGGACCAACAATAGATTTTGCATGGAACGCCACTTCAAAACCTACCAAACACAACTCCCGAACCTGCAATAGACATTAGAATATGCACGGTATACCCTACAATGATGAGAGGCGAGAAGAGACAACAAAATAAGTAAAGGATGGACAAACGCATCACAAAATATATTTTTATTGCTTCGTAAGTCACACAGTACATCATCAGTGGGCAAGAGGCAAGAAAGTGTCATTACAAAGCTATGAGAAGAGGCTTAGACTCCACATTCTGCCCTAAGGAAGAAATAGAAGGGGGCAGGAGAGATACAATGACCAATCACTAGAAAATGCCCCTCTTTTACAATATATAGAAGAATGAGAGAGAAAGAGAGAGGGAAAATTTGAACTCTGCTCCAACCACTCCTAGGAGAACATTGAATTCACCTGAAGGCTCAACCACCAACCATCAATTCCCCTACAAATCCATCCACAATCTGTCAATCCTGGTTCCCCATGTTTGTTGGCATGTTGAAAAAGGAAGAACGGTGGATCAAATCAAATATGATCTGGTTGTTGGATTAATCGGATAACATATTAATAGTTTGAAAGAAGTTTTCTTATTTTTACCAACCAAGTCTTGATAAAAATAATATTTTATGTTTCCATAGCGTAGAGGAGGTCAAGACATTTCCAACGGGTCCTTTCCCCACTGAAAACCAAGCTTCAGGTCAAAGATATGGTTGTATGAAGGTTAAGGGTCGTGGGCTCACAATATTCAAAAGAGTATATCCATACGGGGTCCACGTGGAGATGGCGGAGATCCGAGGAGCAAGAGGTTCCTCCAAGACTCGACTTATCCTATAAGTTTTCAATTGATACAAAATATGACTAAATCTTTTCCATTGCATAAAACATTGACTCAACAAAGTGCAGACTTACCGAAAATGTAAAGAATTTACCCATGACTCAAAATTTTCATAATTTTCAACATTTGAACTAGTCCATGATAAGAATACCACATTAGAATTGGTCTCCTTATTGATATAATTGTTGGTAGGCTACAAGATGAGAATGTAGTGTTCATAAGCTTTCCCCTCTCCTTCTTCGAAAATTAAAAAAACTAAAAATGTACTTCTAAATGCATGCCTTATAATGTACTTCAGATATATCTTTTCAATTTATTTCAAAATAACTTCTTCATATCTAATAATCTTCATCACTTGCCCTTACTATTGTATTTTGCTACTCGATAACATTTTTATCTCTTAACTACCATAAAACACAAAATAAAATAAAATTATGGAATATATTGTTGCGGCTAATATGCTTGCCACGTTCGTGATGTATATGTGTATGATGTATTTGAATTGTGTGGTTCAAATAGTAAAAGAGTACCATATTTTATTCACGAGTAAAAGAGAAATGGCGACTCTCTATACAATATATAGCCAGCCAAACACTTGTACAAACAACCTTTCAGAATGTCGGAAATCTTTAAAATGTTGCTTCATTTCCTTCCACATATGTAGCGAGCACAAGATTTACATTATGTTGTGACAGATCTTTGCATACTTTTTAAAAGTATTTGTATTTTATTGAATTAAAAAATCTAATGCAACATAATTTTTTCAAATTTTTATTCCATTAATGGAGGTAAATAGTGCTGAATTTGATATGTTATAAAAGAAATTATTGAACAGCAAATCATTATATAAGATAATTTTAATGACTGTTAAACACCACCTTCCAGTGCCATTGTCATAAGAAATCTTAACATTCAAGTTGTATGTATGAAACTTAAGAGATTGACGGCCTTCTTCAATTTCCAATCCTTGCGAAATCAAGGGATTTCTTTCCTTGTAACTTGTTGGTGAGATAATGGCGATTGTAGTCAGCATGAATATACTTGTTGTATAGCTGTGGATGATGTTCATCTATAAACTGAGGCAACGGACCCAATTCCACATTATAACTTGGAGCATGAAATGTAACAATTGATAATCTTTCCTTGTTTGGATTTGTTACCGCTCGGTGTTACACACTCTTGTATTTCCCATTAGTCAGAACCTGCAGACATCGTCTTCTTCACTTTAGTACAATGTGAAATTTAGTATTGATTTATAACTATTTTTATATGAATAACTAGTTTTATACCCAAATATATATAATTTTAAAATGATTTATAACTATTTTTATACATTCTAAATTGGGTATATGTACCTCTAGCGTGTCTCCTATATTGATAACCAGAGCGCCTGGAATCGGCTCTACAGAAATCCACAGGTTCTTGTTAAGAATTTGTAAGCCTACCGATTCATCATCTTGCAGTAACACAGTAAGAGCACTTCCATCAGAGTGTGCACTTAAACCTAGAACGAGATCAGGCCTAGATCAGGGTGGATACAAGTTCATCCGTTGTGCCTGCACATTTTCTGCGAGTATTTCTTCAAAAATGTTGGGCTTTAGACCCAAATTCTCAGCGATGAAAGACTCCAAATGTTGGCAGAGTCTAAATACCTCAATTGAATAAGCTTCCAATGTATCCCTGCAAAACTCAAGCAAAAAACATCTCAGCATAGATAGTTGACATAAGTTAGCATTACCATTGTAGTATTGCAGGGTATATTAATAAAAACGTATAACCTGAAAAGTAAGGGTCTATCCGGCCAAAGGTTTTGTTTACGAATAGATTTTGGCATGGTAGCCAGTGCCATCATGTCGCACCAGTCTAGCTTCTGGTCATCTGAGAAGATGAAACCGTGACCATATCCCTGGATTGTGCCCGGCATCATTGCGTACTTCTCTTTCTCTTCCAATGGCAGTTTGAAGAACTCCATCACAACTTTCTTTATTCGCTCCAATAGTCGCCCGTCAATTCCATGATTCAAAACCTGAGAAAGTAAAATAAACACACTGCTAAAATTATTGTGGCCATTTAAGTAACAAACATGTTTGTAAAGATTATTACTGAACGTTTGGAAACATCTAACTCTTAAATGTTAGCGAGTGGTAAAAAACAGATATATTTAGCCCAACTAACCTGGAAAAAACCCCACTCTTGACAGGCCTTGGAAAGTCTGGCCATCTCATGTTGCCTCGTAGAATGACATCCTGATACAATCCTCCCCATGTCAATGACAGGTATTTGAAGGCTAGCTGGAGCATTTAATGCTGAGCATCCAATCCTCTCTTGTTTGGGTCGAATGTATCTCTCTGGTTCAGCCCCGGGCTTCGATTTTACAAGCTCTTGCACGTCATCAGCCTTCAAACATGAACCCATCTTCACCATTGAAGAACTTGCCATGACACTTGAACTAACTAACTACACTTTTTGCAACCGTAAGTACTGTATAAAATAAACCTAAATATAACAACTCTATGATATTAACGGTATGTGGGCAAGCATTTATATATTCAATTAAAGCTCAGTTCAATTTGCATATTCCACTGAAGTGCGCCGACCAAGCATAGATTCCTTGCGGTTGTCATCACTGCTACAATGTCACTTGTCTTTGATTGCAGCACGGCTGTCAATCTCAACCTGATTTTGTTTGTAAACGATTCAGGTTTAACCCTATAATTGTTTAGTTGTTTGGCGAAACGATTCGACAAGGATTTGACAGATTGTCCGCTTCAATACAACATCAGATCTCCTACAATGTGTGAAGAAATATTCTGTAATTATGTCAAAGGTTGTGAATGTACTCGTTTTATTGATTTTCAACCGTCTTTAATTTTTTAATTCCAGAACACTTGAAAAACGTGAGATTTGATTTTTTCACAGATTTTTTACGAAGTCTTTTTCAGTATGAAATACGAGACTCGTCCTTAAAAATTACTATAAATAGTAATAATTGTAAGCAACTCGTCAACAGGGCTTAAAGTATCGGCCTTCAACCTAAAATTGTGCACATCCATGGCGACTTACAAAGCGGGAGGCTCACCTCTTTGCCTGACTTATGAGGTATAAACTTATTTCGCAGATGAAGAAAGACAAATCATACACCAAGTATCAAGACAAAAATATAGCAAAACAAAATCTTGCAAATTTTATTGATTTCAAACTCTATTACATAGAGACCAGGCTCTGATACCACTTCACACCAAGCTATGATATTGACTTCAACACTTCATACCAAGCTATCTACACTTCACACCAAGCTTACAATAACTTCATACTTTAAGCTTACAAACTTCAAACTCTATCCTAGGCTAACTTCAAACTAGGCTTAAAATGCATTCCCAATTCTCCGATGTAGTGAATGAGTCTCAGCATGCCTTTATATAGGAATGTGAGAGGCTTTTCACCGGATAGATGGGCAACCTAGAAACCGGGAACCGGTAACCTAGGTAAACAAGAAGATTCCCACTAAGAAAAAGTGGGAAACAACAATTGAGTACATGCCACTCAATATGACACCTTTAGAAAGTGGGGAGGTCCACCATGCTTTCGAAATGACTAAAGTGGAGTCACCCCAAAGCTTTATTAGAAGGATGACAACAAGTTTGTCATCATAGCTTTACGGACTAAAATGGACTCGAGGGCTATTGTCATTGTTCGACGAGTTGGAAGATTCTTCCCAATCTCTCCTTTCAGCAAAGTAGAGGTCACGAGTGTTCCTCTCATACCAAAGTCTAAATACAAAGGATGTTCCATCATTATCTGAAACAAGATGCCTTCGAGATGGAAAAAGATAGTGATCTAGAATCAAGGAAGTGATCGTGTGTGGGAGGATTGACATTCATCAGTATGATGAAGATAGATTCTTTTCCATAATCATCCGTTTGGATTAGCATGATGTACCCGTAGAGGATTAGTCCAAACTTAATAGGATATGTTTACATACTAGAGGATTTTACAATTGATTAAAATGTTTTTAATAGTATTAGGTTCTACATTAAGCGAGAGGACTCGCTTAAATCTTAGTAGGAGGATATTTAGAAAGAAAATACTTAAAATGGTTAGCAATATACTACTTGTCTCCTAGAATGCTTGGTCTAAGGATGTCCTTCGAGCCAAAGCTTAGAAAATTCAAACCTCCATAATGTTTTTTTGGTCTTAGGACCCATTGTCTTAGACAATTCCTTCTACTAGAATGTCATCTGGAGGTGGTTCCACATACCCCGAATTTCTCCATCGCCACTATAAAGTGCAAAAAACAATAGGTTCTTGTCTGGTATGAAATTCTGTTGTAGGAATTTTAGGATCAATAAATCTGGAAGCCACCTCTGTCATATTATAAGGTGATACAAAAATTATTCCTCTTAACAGTAACAAATTTTGTGCTTCATATGACATCGCATTGTCATTCCTCTTTAAAGATTCAAGGTAATTGACAAGTAGAAGATTGCCGATGGTTTCAACAAATTCATGGATCACCATGTAACATTTACGCCTTTTGAATAATTTAATTCTCTACTGGAAAAATCAGCTATAGAATTATCTTTTCCTTTGATATAATCAGTTCAAAACTAAAATTGTCAAACCATGTTCCCCATCGTTGAAGTCTCACAAAGCGCTTTTGTTGGCAGGATCTCCATTATTAAGTCTGGCCTTAAAATCTTTTAAATCAGAGCGTAGAATAAAATGCTCATTCTATATAAAAATAAAAAGGCTTTTATAGCTTTTTTAGCGGCTAAAATTTCTTTATGCGCTGAATGATATTTCAGCTCTGATCCTTGAAAAGATCCAGATGTATATCTATATATCTTTTCTTTTCCATTATCTATTTTTTCTTTCAGAGACACTCTCCCCAATAATCTTCACTAGCATCAGTTTCTATGATTTTTAAACCTTGTCCGTAAGGACATAATGGGAAGCTTTTGAACATGTACTTTAATTCTTCTTATAGCTTAGGTCATTTGTTCTGACCAGTTGGGAGCATTATTTTTCAATCTTCTATTAAGATGTATCCTATTTACAAAGCAATATTCTTATAAAAACCAACAACACAATTGATGCAACCCAAATCTTTGAAGCGAATCTTTTTGAGATCCGATATGGGAATTCTTGAATTTTTGAAACAATATGAGATTGCATTTCAATAGATCCATCTTTGATTGTGATTCCAAGGAAATCTATTTCATCTTTGAAAATCTCCATTTTTTTTGGAGATAAACATAAACCATTCTTGTAGACTATTTCATAGAATTTCTCTAGATGATTAATATGCTCTTTGGGAGATTTATAGAATATTAATATGTCATCAATGTAAACTATCAAGAAATCAACTAACTCACCAAAGATAGAATCCATCATTTTTTGAAAGATTGATGGAGAAGTCTTCAATCCGAATGGAAGACCTTTTCACTCATATTGTCCTCCAGGAACTACAAAAGTTGTTTTCTAGGTGTCTTCTGGTTTCAAAAATATTTTCCAAAATCTACTCTTTAGATCAAACTTGTTGTATACTTTTGATCCTTTGATTTTGGATAGTAAATCATCCTTAGCAGGAATAGGATGTTGGACAGCTTTCACAAACTTGTTCAAAGGCTTGTAATCAACAAGTCTTTTCTTTTGGTGAATCTGTTGACATCTCTTATTCACATAAAAATATGCACATGCCCAAGGAGAGTTAGATTCTTTAATGAAACCACCTTGGATTAGATTTATAATTTCTTCATGGCATTCCTTTCTCTCATAAGGGATCATGTCTTTATGATGGGCTTTAAATCTTGGAATGATATCGTTCCCTTTGTCATCTTTCTAAAACTACAAATCTAGTGAACAATAATGCTTTTTTATTTCAATGAAAATATGAGGATTATTAGAACAAAGATCTTTCTTGATCTGTGCTACAATGTCATCAATATTACCTTTACATAAGGCTATAGATTTATGAATCCATTCATGATTGGATTCTTTCTTTTGCTCTGGTAGAGGAATGATGGTTCTGAATGAATACTTTCTAGGGATCTGAACATCAAGATTGAATAAAGATATAAAATCTTTATTTAAACTGAAAGTGCCACATTCCTGTAAAGCATCAACTCCTATCAAGCAATCATATGAAAGCATATCATGCTTTGATAAAACTATAGTGTTCTTTCATATCCTTCTATCTTGATAGGCACATATGTTGTATATCTAGAAATTACTTCTTTCTTATCAAAATTTATTTTTAAATATGTTTCAGTCCAACAATCTGAGGTATGGCTCTGGTTCTAAGCAAGCTTATATCTACTCCTGTATCTATCATTACATCTATAGAATAAGGCTTGATATTTGGAATGCAGATATTGATAGTAATAAAAGGATTTTGAGCTCCTTTTACAGTACATACCTATGTATTGAATTCTTCTGTTGGGATTGTTTCCTCTGCATCTTGATGCAGTATTTGTTGATAGGCTTCTTCTAGAAACTGTTCATCACCTTCAACTTCTTTCTTCTCCCTACTTTCTTCTTCAACTAGTCTCTTGTATTCATTCATAGCTTTAGCAATCACCTATTGTAAGAATTATATTCTATTTCTTCTCCACAATCTCATTGTTTGGTACTAGAATAACAATATCTATCTTACCGGAGTAGTTACCTGAAATTCATTGTCCAGATCTTCTTCTAGAAATAGGAATGGAAAGCTTCTTCTACATGGAGAGTTTCTTCCTCCTCTACCACGACCTCTTCCTTTGTAAGGAGTTCGTCTTTGACGAATACGTCCTTGTATAGGAGGCCTTGAAGTAGGTGATGACCTTTGTTGAAGAGACCATTTTTGTTTTTCTTCCTCTTCTTCCTTTCTCTCTCTTGCTTCATTTTCAGCTTTGACTTGAATTGTATATTTTCTTTCTAACTCTCTAGACTTTTGTGAGAGAAAAGTCTTCTTAGTAGTATCCCATGGGGGACAATCTTCAAATTCACTTTGCCTTAGTTCTAACTACTTAAATATGACTTCAAAAGACACAGGCATGAGAGGATGAGGAAAACTAGCAATCATATTTACAAAAGAGGGAAATGAATCATAACCAAACTCTGTACTATCTGAATCGACTCAATATGTTCTATAATATTCACTTCAAAATCTTTTTTGAAGATATATATGTCACATTAGATGAATAGGAATCATAATCATAGATTAAACAATAATATTAGTCCGATATGCAAGTAAGCATATTTATTTTTGCTTTTCCCTTCTCTATATATTTCTTTAGGCATTCATTTGCATAATGCTTACCTTTACAAATAAAACAAGTAGGTATGAGTTTTCTTCTTTTTCCCATGTATTTATTTTTTCTGAAATATTGCTTCTATATGGGACTTCATTTGAATATTTGTTTCTAGAAAACTTAAAATTTTTCTTATGCTTTACTAACCCTTCTCCTTTGAAAAGATGAACACTCTTGTTATGCTTAGACTAGTTTTTGGGCGGAAACCAAATGGGTCAAGGTCAAGCGACTGATAGAACTTGGTTCCTAAGGATTTTTGGGCCTTAGCGGCTTCTTTGTGGTCTTGTTTCTCTTGGCACAGACGAGTATTCATCTCATCTATAATCTGATTGAGAGCTATAAGAATTAATTCTTCTGTACTCCATCCATGCAGAGATTTGTTATATTCTATTGCAAAGAATGCAGGAAAAGATTCTATATAGTGGAGTCTCATAGTAGGATCATTGATATTGCCAGAGTTATAATATAATTTTTGCATATAACATTGATACTCTTTAATCCTACTCATGTCACATAATCTGGCTCTTAAGAATAAAGAAGTATTCTTAAGCTCATCATTATCAATAACTCATAAAACTCATGAATGAGAGTTGCGGTCAATGAAGCATAGCCACCAGTCAAAAGTTCTTCTTAGTGTGGATGAGCATCCCACCATTATTTTACTATACCAACAAATCCATTTACAATAACCTCAGCTATAGTTCTAGGATCTTTCTTATATAACAAAAGTTGAGAATTTTCCCATCCTATAATACCATGTATCAAATCCTTCACTTTCTTTGGAGTAGAACAATCTAGCTTATACTAGTTGGGTTGTAAGGTTTGAGTTTTTACAAAGTATGATGAAGAGGCTCAGATGTTGAAGCTCTTGAATTTTCTCAATCAAGACCATACTCTCAGCTTCTTCTTCAATAATATTATCCATATTGACTGATCCTTTATCTGGATTCTTTTTATCTGTGATGAATAAAGGACTATGTTATAGTAGAACAGTCTTATGACGGGTCGAAGATCCGAAAGAATTAGCAACTTCCATCCAGGATACTTTCTGGGACCAATTTGGTTCTATCTCTTTTGGCTTTTTTGTATTATCCAGAATTTTTTCTATTTGTGGGACTATCTCAGGAATAGGACTTACAGTCTCTTGCAATTGATCAACTTTGTGACTTAACTCAACAATAGACTCATGTAACTTATGTAAACTATTTTGTACAATCTTATGGGTAGTATCTAATTTGGAAGCAATATTTTTTTAGTATCCTCAAATTGGGTAATGAGGGATTGAACAACATCAATTATTTCCTTAGACACAATATTAGGAATATCAAGACAAGTAGATACATATCTAGAAGTATTCTCCAAGTTTTTATCAACTTTCTTTAAATGGGTATTAACATCATCAACTCTAGAATTTAATAATCTAAGGGAAGAAGATATATCTCATTTCTGATGGAGTTCTATGGCTTTTAATGTCTTCTCCATTTATGCTAAAATAGACTCTTGAGATTGCATATGATCATGTACAGAATCGATGGCTTTATTCATCTAGTTCAACATCTTTGAGGACTCGGAGAGGGTCTACATATTTGTCTACAATTATTTGATACCAAAAGATATCCTTTTGGGTCTCATCAGGCGATAAGACTTCGTTACTGTCAAGAGACAGAAAAGATGTAGAAATATTTGTTTCTCTAGAAGCCATAATAATAGTTGGACCATTAGAAGGGACATACTTTTTCTTTATGATCTGCTCACAGTATTTACACCAGAGGTAGTCTATGCTTGGATCATGAATCAAACTATTATGGCTACGAGATATAGGTCTTTTTTTCGAGACTTTCTCAAGGGTTCAAATTGTAGAGAAAACATAAGTATCGAGATCTAAAGGAACTTGATCGGGATATATTAGACATAGGTTTTTTGGATCTGAAAGACAAAGTTACATTTGACTTAGATTCATTTACTGATGTAGCATTCTCTAGTTTAGGCTGATTTTTCTCAAGAAACTTTTTAGATAGGGTCCATTCTTTTGGAACTTTAATCTGGGACTCGAGTGAACTATAATAACCTAGTTGATAGTAAGAATTTACGGAAAATATTGATTTTGTTTCCGTTACTAACCGAATGGAATCACTTATCACTCTAATCTTACGTCCACCTACCTCTTCCTAATCACCCTCTCGATTATTTGTATTTCCTTTCCACATCCATACCCATCTCTAACATCACTGCTACTTCATCCAACCACAACATCAATACTCATTTATCTTGTCACATCCTTCTAATTTCTTACTCGGTATTGTTAGATCCATGTAAACAATTAACCTGTTTAGCCTTCACATATTATTATACGAGTTTTTCCACTTTGGAGATATGCATTTTTTTTTCAGATGTGAGATATCCATCTTAATCCACTTAGTTCTATCTTTAATTTAGTTTTTAAACATGGATAAGTCATTATACAATTTTTTTCTCTTTAGAAGTATATAATATATTTTTCCTATGTCAATTTTTTCCTACTTTATATATATATATGCACATACATGCATACATCCAAACACATAAAATATATATATATATATATATATATATATATATATATATATATATAAACCTATTAATTACTATAATAATTATTATTATTAGTCCCTATGGAGGCGGGAAATAGTAGTAATCATTTTCTTATTACATATTCTTTTTTTTCAACCAATCACAATAAAAAAATTATATGGTATTCGAAATAGTTTTTAACAATATATATTATTTAATTAATTTACAAATACTAATTTTCTCATATGTGATTGGTTGATAGATTTCTCTACTTATTCCCCTTATTCACAAACAAGAAAATGATGTCATAAATAATTAATAGCTCCCTATTTTGATGGCTCGCTTCCATATTTTCTTGTAACCACCCCTCTAGTTATGCTTAACATATGTGAGTTGTTATGTTATGTGCTTCCCTTTATTTGTTTAAAACCTTTTTCAAACCCATTTAAAAATATTAAATATAAGCTAAAACCTAACCTTATTTCTTTAACCTATAAAGCCCTCCTAACACATATACATTATTTAAAACAAATTAACACGTGCCAAGTCAGAAAGTCCTTCTTTGGATTGGTCATGGACCCTAAGAATTTGTATTGGAATGTGGAAATGCCACCACTTCATAAATGCACATGCGTTTGGACTTTCTTTTTCTCTATGCATAAACTAAATCCCCCTCCTTTAAATGCTTAGCCACCCTCGTATGCTATGTGCATATGGTAAATGCCACATCTTTTTTCAAAGAAATATTGCAATAATTAAAACTCTTAATTCATGGCATGTTTGGCGGGTGCCTCCATTTAAATCTCCTAGAAATAATCACATGTAGGTTACATTTAACATGTAACCTACATCGATAACTCTTCTATGATTGTAGGATAATAATGAACAATTTTATCATGCTATACTTTTGCAATCTCTTCTAGAAAATATTTAATTTCATCTATGTATTTGTCACTTAGAGAAATCATTTTTTTTCTTTTAGATCTTTTATTTCTTTGGACAAGAGAAAATTCTCTGCAACTATCCACCTACACTCTCTCACTTTACTCAAAAAATCGATAAGTTATCCTTCCATGATTGAAATTTGTTTTCCTATCATTTTGGTGCATATGGGTTGATCTCCTCACGAATTGGAATGTAGTCTCTCAAGAATTTTATCAAGCAAAAATCTATGAGTCTTAGTTGTTCTAACTCATTAGAAGAAATTTTGTCATCATTTTTTTTGGATTGATCCAAAATAAGACCCATTTAGATTGACTTTTACTGCAGATATATGTCAAGCTTTGTTATGTCGGATTCAAATTGTTTCAAATTTTTAGATGATTTTCTTCTTTTCCCAAATATTATTCTATTTTTGATTCTTGTGTCTTCACCTCGTGACATGCTAAAAGATGTGGTAATCATTTTCCATAAAATTTTTATATTTGAATATTTTATTGTGTGACATTGATCTTAGTTGAGTCCCTGTGTTAGTTAATTGAAAATCCCTGACAACCTATATATAAGCTTCATTTGTGGAGTACCCACTCATCTTCAACATTTATATGATTATGATTCTGCTTATTATAGATTAGAATTTCGGACATTTCTATCACAGTTTAGATATCAACAGATGGACATTGTTATTTTGATTACTTAATTTATAGAGAGTATGGATGTTGGACTTATGACATGATTTACAGGATGGATTATATTCCTATTTGGATATATCAAATTGTTTATTTTGAGCTTATATAGGACTAATGCATTCATTTCGATAATTATATGATGCTATATGATGTATTTGATTTCGTGATCTTATCACTAGTTGATAAAGTAATGAAATTGAAATAATTATAATTGTGAACGATGGTAAATTACTTGTCTTGTTTAAGTTGTGATAATTGATTATATGTATATGCATGTATTTTTACTATTTCGATGTTAATATGGCCACGGCTTAAAGGTATTGTCATGATGTTTACATGTGTTCGCAACACAATAAACCAAATGGGGATAAAAGATCAACAATGAAAGAATACAGAGTATTGGCAACATGTCACCCCGTAAACACGTGTATTCATATGTTCTTTGTTTTTGTAGTTTGTTAGGAGGTCCCCATTGGGAGTGACCATAAAATTGAGCGTGGGAATGTTTTTAAATTTTCCTTGTTGAGTTTATTTAATTGTGAGTTATTGTATTTTTATTTACATATGGATTGAATTTTATTAATTATGTTTAGCACCCCTCTTAAATTAATTTAAAAGTGCTTATCTAGTGCTAATTAGGATGTGACAAAAAGGGGGAAATAAATGTGAGTCTGTAGTCTTAATGCATATTGGATTGGAATGAATTTAATTTGTTTTGGGGTAGTGTGTACTCAATCTTCAATGTGATATTCGGATTGTGACCTTATAGGCTATTTTTGAGACTTGTGGGATAAGCTAAGATTGTCCCAAACCTCTTAAAGTCACCCAACCACCTAGCCTATAATGTGAGGGACTTATTTTAGGTCCTATTTTATGTTTTAGTGAAGGAAAAGGGAAATTATTGCACTTTTCTTACATGGGTAATTAATTTTGTCCTTAGGGGGTGTGGGTTGTGGTTGAGTGTGTAAGAGGGTGGTCATTTCTCCAACCACCAATTTATTATTATTTAGGGTTTGGGTTTGACCTTTATTATGTGGGATGTGTTAGTGAAGAATCACAACACCCCTGAATGGCCCGAGTATGAAATGGGGCATTCGGTGTGATTGCACAACATTTGACCATCTCTCAAGCTATGGGACTTGCAAAAATTGAGATGGATCCCCAGAGAAGGCTTGTTCCTACTTCCTAATCTACCTATCACAAGCTACTCCAAGATCAGGCACAACTAATATATCCTAATCTAACCATTCCAAGGAGATAGGGAGAGAGAGGTTGAAAGAGAGCCTACACTAAACGGTGATACACCCAAAAAGGAAGTGACTCGACCACGAATCAAACTACCCGAAGTTGAGAGAGGTGATAGATTCAGAGGGTGGAAAAGGTGCACCATAGACCAGAGATAGACTTCACACAGAATGCCACTTCAAAACCTATCAAACATAGCTCCCTGAACCTGTAATAGACATTAGAATATGCACTATATACCCTACAATGATGAGATCCGATATGAGATAACAAAATAAGCAAAGGATTGACACCGCATCACAAAATAGATTTTTTATTGCTCCGTAAGTCACATAGTACATCATTAGTGGGAAAGAGGCAAGAAAATGTGATTATAGAGCTGAGAAGAGGCTTAGACTCCACATTATTCCCTAAGGAAGAAAGAGAAGGGGGCAGGAGAGAAACAATGACCAACCACTAGAAAATGCCCTCGTTTACAATATATAGAAGAACGAGAGAGAAAGAGAGAGGGAAAATTAAAACTCTACTCCAACCACTCCTAGGAGAACATTAAATTCCCCTAAAGGCCAAACTACCAACCATTGATTTCCCCTAAAAATCCACCCACAATATATCAATCTTGGTTCCCCATGTTTGTTGGTATGTCGAAAAAGGAAGAACGGTGGATCAAATTAAATATGATCTGGTTGTTGGAGTAATCGGATAGCATATTAATGGTTCGAAATAAATTTTCTTATTTTTACCCACCAAGTCCTATTAAAAATAATATTTTATGTTTCCATGGTGTAGAGGAGGTCGAGACCTTTCCAACAAGTCCTTTCCCACTCAAAACTGATCTTCAAGTCAAAAGATATGGTTGTTTGAAGGATAAAGGTCATGTGCCCACAATATTTAAAAGAATCTGTCCATACAGGGTCCACGTGGGAGCCTCCCATATCTTTAAGTTTTAGCCCCTATCTTTCACTTTTGAAATTATGTCAGATTGACACATGGTGACTTCCACAGGCTCCTATGTGTTCCTTTGAGTTTTGTTTGAGTCCCTCTTGTTGGCGCAGAGATGGTGTGCCGACCTGAGACATGTGGAGGCTTCGTGCTCGCTTTGAAACTGGCCCCATATTTTTTTTAAATTTACATAGATGAGGCACATGGCTGCCTCCATGGGATCTTGTAATTTTCAATTGCTTCCCTTACCTTTTTGGACCGTAACCACATGGCGGGATAGCCCTTGTTTGGGAACTACCTTTTGGGTCACACTTTTGAAATTATGCCCTTGAGACACATGACACCTTCTATTGGCTCTTCATTCTTAGTTGATTTGAGTTTATGCCTATCTTAAACCTTGGGACACGTCAAATCTTGGTGCTTTTTGGGTCTCTCGCATTGGGTTCTTCTTTTAAAGTTGTTACGAGTGACACGAGGCACCTTTTACACTCTCCTCTTTACTTAAACGATTTGGTCCCGCGCTCTGTCTCCTTTTAACTTCTAGGACACATGGAATCTTGGTGCTTGTTTAGAGACCCTCTCTTTAGACCAGTATTAGTGTTGCACTCGATTGGACACGTGGAGCCTTTCGCAGTCTATCAATTTTCAAAGGCCGATGAGTCCTGTGAGGGCCCGCGCTCAAAAATTGCTCCATTTGTGAAAAGTGTACAAGTTCCAAAGTCCCCGCAGACCCACTTTGGTAAAAATTCATCACTAGGCCCACGGACCCACATTTTCTATGGCGAGAAATCTTCCTTAGGCCCGTTGGCTGCTTTTGGCAAAAAAATCCCTCCAAGGCTTGTTGGCCCATAACTTGCAAAATATGAGTTAGGATGACTTATTTATATCTCTTGAAGGGGGAAGAAATTTCCTATCTAATGGAAATTATTTCAAGGGGCCTTAAGTGTTTAATATATAAAAAGTTTGGATTGAAGCACAAAAAGGAAAAATGGTGTCGGTTGATCTAAAATAAGTGTGGGCTTATTTTTGTCAACAGGATGGAGAAGAAATGATGTGGCATCCTACATGGAGCCATATCATCTCCCTCTCCCTCTTTTCTAGTTATTATAATTTTTGTGAAGTTTTGAGGGTTACTTGTTTGGTTTTGGCTCTCTCATTTTGGAATGATTTATTTTTGGAGTGCTTGTTGGAGTTGAAGATTTCTTTGAATTGGTTAAGCTTTGAGTGTTTTAGAACTTTCTTGCCGAGTGGATTTCTTGCTATGTTAAGGTAGGGTCTTCACCCTTGGTTTCTTCTATTTTCTTGTATATTTATGTGTTGAATATGTATGTTATTGCATGATGTTTTTGGGTAGTGAAATGGATTTAGGATGTGTATAAGAAAGTGAAATGGGGATAAAAAAAATTTGGAGGCATAATAGTTACACTTGGGTATTTATGTGGGAGTGGGTTGGGTTCCCCACCTTGTTCTCATCTTGTTATTTTGTTCATTGTGGGAGACAAAAGAGAGTGGGAGGCATAAGAGTTAGGGAGACATAACAGATATTTTTATTTGTAGGGAGGCTTAAGAGATTTTGGGGTTGATTCTATTTTGGAGGTTTTTGAGGTGGGCATACAAACTCTTGGGACGCACAAGTGTATCCCCATATTAATTTCTCTACTTGGCTTGTTTTAGAGACAATGTTTTGGAAAGTTTTTGTGTTAAAAAAATGAATGTCTTGTGGGTATTTTCTTATGTGAATTTTGTGTGAAAGTAAGTGTGAAAGCCTTGTCTTTGTTGCCATGGTTGTCAAATATTCCTTATTGTCTCATTTTTGGGTCTCAGTGGGCCAATGAGGAAGTAGGTTTCACTTCCTCATTAGACTATTGGTTAGGTGGAAAGTGTTTCCTTCTCTCCCATTTTTGGTTGTGTTTGATATTTGAATATGGTGGATCTTAGATGATGAAGGTGTTCTTGTTGCATTTGGAGAAAGAATTAAAAAAACTCTCTTGTTATATTTTACCATGTTGCCTCCATTATGTAAAGTGTGCTTGTACACTTGTATTTGTTTATAGTAAATTTGGTACTTGTTTTATTATAAAAATGTAATCTTAGTTGATATTATAAATGAAAGAAAAAGTTTCAAAATCATTTCAATACTTGCTGGAAAGAGTGACTACTAGATTGTTAAATGGAACCAAGTTCTTGATACGATGGAAATGTGATTTAAAACAAAACAAATTTACTTTAAATTTAGTGGTTTTATTTCCTCCAAGAGGAGTATTGTTCATTAGAAAATGTGGGAAATCTTGCTACAAGTTATTGTTTGAAATGATTGAGACTTGTATTGTGTGATGAAAGAAAATAGTTACTTAAATTTCACTACTTGAAAGGCATATCATAGCAAGTTAAACTATATTTTTTCATATTTTCATATTGATTGAGGAAATTTAAAACCTTGTATGTGTTTATCAAAAAGTATAAAAAGCTTCATTGGTTATTTATCTTGGCAACAAATGGATTAATTTCTTTTAATCTAGTAAAGTAAAGAGAATGCACA